>WBMV01000298.1:1066430-1128158 GCA_013396655.1 Campylorhamphus procurvoides | reverse complement strand
CGGGTTGCAGGGGCTGCGGTGCCCGGCCCTGCCCTGCCCTGCCCTGCCCGGGGTGCGGGAGCTGCGCTACCGGGACAGCCCCCGCAGCGCCCGGAGGAGCGGGCCGGTCCGCGGGCACTGCGGGGAGCGGGGGATCGATCGCAGCCGCGGCACCGGCACCACCACAGCGCTGAGACCCCCTGCGCCGGGGGCGCCGCAGCCAAGTTTCACTTTCCTTCTGCTGCTTAAATGGCCGTGAAATCCAATCGTTCCCCAGGAGGACGGGCCGCATAGCTTCGTACAGTCAGGAGCACATGTTCGGTGTAATTAGCGGTGGTGGCTGGAGTTGTGGCTGGGCGGGATGGAGAGCACTGGGGTAGAGCAGGTGTTCAGCTGGTTCGTATCGCTAGCCCTGTCATTTGTGTTCTGAAATTCTTTGCCGTACTATAGGACTGGTTTGTACTGCTAGCCCTAACATTTGTCTTCTGAAATTCTTTGCTGTATTGTATAAATGGTTTGTATTGCTAGCCCTAACATTTGTGGTCTGAAATTCTTTGCTGTACTGTATGACCAGTTTATACTGCTAGCCCTAACATTTGTGTTCTGAAATTCTTTGCTGTACTGTATGACTGTGGCTTTATTCCTCTAAATTCTTGTATGTAAGCAAAAATAATTTCCATGCAAATGCCATAGTCCTGCTGAAGAAATTACGCAGCTTGAAATGTGTGACTAGGAGATTAATTTAGAAGGGTTTGGTTTCTGTTGTCAAGCAGCAACAAACAGATAAAAATTTTGCAAAGCTCTTTCAAAATTACCTCTTCACGTTTAATCCATAGGCCTTGTATCCATATGACTANCCGCCCCGCGTCCCGCCCGCCCTCGGCTGCCTTCCCTGCCTGCATGGCGCGGCTCGCTGCCGTCAGGTCGCTGCGGGAGCGGAGGCGAAGCGGCGGCTCCTGCTGCCGAGGTGACCGCCCGGCGGGGTGGGATGATCCTGCCGGGAGGCAGGGAGGGAGGAGGAGGCAGGCAGGGAGGGAGGGGGCAGAGCCACGGCGAGGCGCCGCCACCGGGAGGGGGTCACCGGGGCGCCGCTGANGCGGTGGTGGCTGGAGTTGTGGCTGGGCGGGATGGAGAGCACTGGGGTAGAGCAGGTGTTCAGCTGGTTCGTATCGCTAGCCCTGTCATTTGTGTTCTGAAATTCTTTGCCGTACTATAGGACTGGTTTGTACTGCTAGCCCTAACATTTGTCTTCTGAAATTCTTTGCTGTATTGTATAAATGGTTTGTATTGCTAGCCCTAACATTTGTGGTCTGAAATTCTTTGCTGTACTGTATGACCAGTTTATACTGCTAGCCCTAACATTTGTGTTCTGAAATTCTTTGCTGTACTGTATGACTGTGGCTTTATTCCTCTAAATTCTTGTATGTAAGCAAAAATAATTTCCATGCAAATGCCATAGTCCTGCTGAAGAAATTACGCAGCTTGAAATGTGTGACTAGGAGATTAATTTAGAAGGGTTTGTTTTCTGTTGTCAAGCAGCAACAAACAGATAAAAATTTTGCAAAGCTCTTTCAAAATTACCTCTTCACGTTTAATCCATAGGCCTTGTATCCATATGACTACTTAACATTTCATGAAAGAAAGGCTCCCACAGAATCTGGCCTTTCCTGAATTTCCCGTTAATTAACTCCGAAAAGTTTATTTGCAGTTAAATAACAAGAAAAGTTGGAAAGGTTCCAAGTCTCTATTTCTGGAGACTTGATTTCCAAGTCAGCGGAAAATTCAGTAAATAAACTTCTCCTTTGCTCAATCATCTCAGTATTATGGAAAGCAGTAAATTAAAACTACAAAGTTTCTTCAAAACTTTGAACCTGGAGTCTTTCCAACTACCTATCCAGACTTCCTTGGGTTTGTCTGGATAGCCAAATACCTGCTTACCCAGCCATGGCCTGAATATTATCTTCAATAGGTATCAGGAATAAGGGGCTACCATTTCAGGCCTTTCCTAGTTACAAAACTGAAAAGCAACATAGAAATATCCTTTTCCCTTTCCTTTTGGGTGCACTGAAACCATTCTGATAGAATGCTAACCTAATGCAATATTTTGTTTATCTTCATGTTGCAACACTGTCTTATGAAAAACACTCTTTGAGTTATGCCAAAAGTCCCTGCAATCACTGTGAATACCTGCTCAGAGGTCTGACCCCTGCTAAGCACTTGCCCTGGCATGTCTTGTCCCGGTTATAAAAGTTATGTAATGAAACAGCTAATTACAGCGAAGTTCATTGGGATATATATATACTTTTTATGTAATCAGACTTCAGAAACCGTTTACTACTGTGTTTTAAGTACAAATTGACTCATCCTTATCTTCCTAAAAGTACAACTTCTTTGTTATGTTCAAACACTAATAAAAACTAAATCATAACTATCTGTTGGGATAAATGAGTTGTAAGAATGGCAACAGACCTTTTCAGCTCAACAGGAAGACTAAAAAAAACAAGAAACGGTGTTGCCTCCTGTCACCTGTAGAAGTCTTCCACTTAAGGCCTGGAACATTTTACCATGTAACGGGATTAGTAAGGATTTATTTGTCAGAGTCTGCTGCTAGGGATTGCCTTCTTCCCCAGTCTTTTTACCCTCCTGCAAATTTTGTATTGCATTTTCAGAGAATCTTTGAGCAAGAGAAATTTTAGAATTGCGCTTCGTGGACCTCATAATATTTGACCTGCAAAAAGAGTTCAAAATAGTCAAAAGGAGTAATGTTCAGCAGTTGCATCTGCAGTCAGAGGTCATTATTCCATAAGAGGACTGCATTGCATAATAAGGCTGTATTACAGGGCTATAAATAAGACGTTTTTAAGTGGCCTTGTAATGTCTGTGTATGTGATACAGGTATTTTTTTAAATGTTAGCCCACATTCAGATTATTAGTGAGCATGGTACATTATCAGCGTGTTTCTGACGGAAAATACAGTGGCTTTGCCCTTCTGGCAGGCACATAATTCCTTTTCTCAAATGGATTATATATGGTACACTTTAAGAAATCCTGCTCATGATTTTTCCCAAGTACTTATGGTTTCCTCCCACCCCCTGTACTTCTTGTCTCTCTCAAATCTCCTCAGATGTACTAGGGATATATGAAGAGCTCTACTTGAAATAGTCCTAGGAGAAAAGACTAGAAGGAACACTGGTGTGATTTAACCCCAGCCAGCATCTAAGTACTGTGCAGCTGCTCACTCACTCCCTGCCCTCTCCTACACTGGTGGGGTGGGAAGGAGAACTAGGAAAGGGTAAAACCCATGGGTTGAAATAAGAACAGATTGATAATAAAAAAAATATAATAATAGTAATTAAAAGGGAGGTAACAAAAAGGAAGGAATAAAGCCCAAGAAAACCACTTGGTGCACAACTCATCACTTGCTGACCAAAGCCCAGCCTTTCTCTGAGCAGCAATCAGCCCCTCCCAGCCAACTCCTCCCAGTTTATAGACTGGGCATGACTTCTGTGGTATGGCATATCCCTTTGGCTAGTTCAGGTCAGCTGTCCTGGCCATGCTTCCTCATGGCTTCTTGTTGGCACAGTATGAGAAAAAGAAAAATCCTTGCTCTAGGGCAAGTACTGCAGGGCAACAACTGAAACATGATTCTCCTACTAAATCCAAAACATAGCACTGTACCAGCTATTAGCAAGAAAATTAACCTCTTCTCAGCCAAAACCAGGACAATTACTCATTTCCTGTACCTTTGTATCTCAACATAGTGTTAAAAAGCTTCAATAAATTAGATTTGACAACCTGCTTTGGCAAGCCAATGGTAAGGAGAGGTAAGTACAGGAAAAAATATTTCTTTGTTGCTGAAGTAGTTAATGAAGATGGCTCACTCTGTTTAAATATTTAAGAAGGGAACTTGGGAAATGTCCTCGTGTTAGGCTATGACTGACCAGAGGATTCGCACTCCCTTGAACCATTTTTGAGTTTGGTAGCTCCATATCCTGCTATCAGTTCGGAAGAAGAAAAAGGGAACTCCTATGTCCTGATGTACACATCCATTTAACTACTTTTTTTTAGAGTGATGCTTGGATATCTGGTCTGACCCACCTCATTAAGAACAGTAGTTGATCTATTACCAACTGATGGTAGCTGTTGGGTGTTCACTGTGGATCATGGTACTCCAGCCAAGACCTCATCGGCCCTGGATCAATGGAGGGCTTTACTTCACATGTTTTACCACTGGCAATTCCCTTCATACTTCTCAGCACAATGTTTGCTTTTTTTGCAATAGTGAAATACTGTTAACTTCTGCTCGGTTTGTGATCTGGTATAACCCCATGTCCTTTTCTGCAGAATGGAGGCTGAATGAGTTCATAGAATCATTTAGGTTGGAAAAGACCCTTAAGATCAATGAATCCAGCTGTTAACCCAGCACTGCCAAGCCCAACACTAAACCATGTCCCTAAGTGACAAACCTGTAGGGCTTTTAAATACCTCCAGGGACGGTGACTGGATGAAGGATGAAGATGCTCTTTAGCCCTTCTTTTGTTGCTAATGTATTTATAGAAATGTTTGTTTCTATATATTGGTTTACTGAGTTATAAATTTTTATTGAGGTATAAATTTGTTTATTGGATTAGTGATATCAGGTCAAGTTTCACATAAGGGACATAAGGTTAGCTTTAAAAAAGGTGAATTGTTTAATGATTTGAAAACAGAATTGAAGCATTTTTAAAGCCTATAATGTAAGCATTTTACAGTAGCGTTAGCAATCCTGACTTATGCTTGGGTATTTGAAAATTAAGTTCTTTTTTTGGTCATTGAACATATGTTTGTTGTTAGGCTGAAGGAGAAGCAAAAATTAAACAGTATAAGCAGTATGAGGTTTAATTATTTTTATTATCTAGAAGTGTTGTTTGCAACGACAGATTTTAAAAAATAATTTACTTGAAACTAGACAGTGAACTTCTCAAGTTAAGAATCCAGTGGTAGCTTTGAAGTGCCCAAAGTGACCCACTCTGAGGTCACCGCCAGCCCTGCCTGTCCCTGCCCACACTCCCACCCTGGCCATGGTTCAGCACCCCATATCAATCCTCAGGGCCATTGATCACTGCCCTGGTGGCACCACAGCCCTGCTTGTGCCTGGCCATGGACCCTGACCACCTGCACACTGACTTCCCAGCCTGGCTTAGTGACCTTGGCTCTGTGGAGTCACTCCGTGATCATGGGGCTGTATCTGACCCTGGTTACCCTCACTGGGTCTGACCCTGCTTCACTTCCTCAGCTCAACCTCAGACCAGCCTCAACAGTGCCACAGACATGGGCAGCGGGCTGCCCCCAGCCTGCCCTTCTCCTTTGTGGGTGGTGGGAAGAGCCCTGCCTGCTGAGACCTTGCCTGCCATGCTGGCCCCCACAGGGAGCTCCTGCCTGCCACCGCACCCTGTCATGGAAGACAGGTATGGAGAAGGCAGAGACAGGTTCCTGTCGCAAATGAGGAGTGCAGTGCCAAGAGGCAGTAGTAGCAAGGTACACCCAGAGAATGTCCAGGTGGGCTTAAGGACGGCATTTTCCAGCAGAAGGGTGGTGAGCACCGGAGCAGGCTGCCAAGAGAGGTCAAGGAGCTTCATGCCTGGAGCTTTTCAAAGTTTGACAAGACCCTGAGCGATCAAGCTTTGAAATTCAGCTTGTTATGAAGAGGAGGTTGAGCCAGATGAACTTCAGACATCCTTTCCAACCTGGACTGTTACGTGAATCTGTGGGCAGTACACTGCTGACAGTGGCAAATTTTCATGCAGGCATTTCTACAGGCATTTCGAGTTCTGACTCTGCTTAGGCATATATCTGTTTGACCAGTGAGATGTTTACTCAAAACTGTCTTCATACCCCTCATACTTTATCCCTTTCTGCTGAAGGTTTTATGTGGCATGCCTAAAATCTAATTAAACTGTTGAACTTCAACAACTAGTGGTAAATATCCTAAGACTCCACAATTTTGAAACCCAGTGCTGTATTCGCAGAAATACTAAAGTTATTTCAGTGTAACCCATACATAATATATATATAAAAATCAATAAAACAGTAAGAATGCCTGTTGCAATTTCTCTTAGTCTCCATTACATAGTCCAATTGTCGCAGGAAAAAAATCTGTACCTGGCCAATACATGTTGTTGGATGTGTTGAAACACTGTGAGAGAATGTCTGTACAATCATTAGGAACTTCCATCAGTTCTCAAGTCAGATGGAAATTAGGAAGCGACACATAGAAGTAGTCGCATGCCTACACAGCCAGTCATTTGTGCTTCACAGTATGCCTAGAGTAGAATGAGAATTTATTTTTCCCACATCCCAGTGTTAAGATTTTGACTTGTAGACTATGTCCTCCTTATTCTAAATCTAGTACAAGGCAAATAACTTGTGTATGCCATAATGCAGCATGTGCTTAGAAGATATTCCGGCTGTATTTATATCTCAAGGAGATTAAATAATGCTCAAAATAAGCATCCTACCTTTTTTTCAGTGTTTATCCAAATAGTGAAGTTTCCTAAGAATTTTTCAATTTCTACAAAATAACTATAGAGGCCTAACTATTCTTTTTTTGTCTCTTAATCCCAAAAGAGCAGAACCAATGTGAGCAGTAATAGATTTCAAAGGTGATTTAAAATGCCTCTATTTTGAATATACAGACACTCTGAAGTGACTTAAATGACCTACATAAAGGCATGAAAAATCACATTCCTTCTTTTCAAACCATACAAAATGTTTCAAGCAAGTCTTCCTTGAAATATCCTTTTAAAATTAATTTCCTGAATTGGCTGGTGATGAGGAATGTAAAATATTTCTAGATTCCCAAGCCTGCTTATCCAAAAGATAGGAAATCTTGATAGAGCTATCTTTTCATCACTAATGCAAATCCCTATATTTAACACTGCACGTAGTTTTAGAAATTTAATGTCCACATTTATTTGCATCTCAAATATTTCAGATATATTGTGTGGAAGAATGTTTCAGATTACTAGAATTAAAAAAATTCTAGAGTGTTTTGTTAACTGTCTCAGAACAATTTTTTCTTGGCTTCATTTTAGTTGCACTAACAATGAATTCAGAGCTGAAGATTATTCAATGCCAAAATTAAATTACTATGACTTTATGGTATGATTTGTATCTTAATACTGGGAGTTCACTGTCCTGCTAGGAATAATAGGATTTAGAGAAAGGCCTCAAAAGAGCATTTTTACTTGAATTATTTTATCAGATATCTGTTCCAGCAATAAGTGTGGAAAATCTGCAAGACTCCTTCCATTGTTTATAAAAAGAGGGTGAATTCTTTCAGCTCTACCAATTACAGACATAATTTCAAACAACTTCAGCACCTTTAGGGTAATTTTGGAATAGTAGTAATGAGTGCACTTCCATTGTTTGCATCCATGGCCCTGTCTGGCACAGTAATTTTGACAGTTTAGCAACAGACAAAGCATACTCAGAAATTTTCCTCTTTTAACTGCTTCCTCTCCTATGCACTGAAGCCTGTGAAGGGCTTTTTCTTTTCCGTTTGCTAATTACCATAAATATTTTGGAGATTGCTCTACAAACTCTGTTTTGTTTTCCAAATCATTAGCAATGTTAAAAACAAACCTTCTGGCAAAAACGTTGGCAGAAGCTCAAAGACAGTTCCTAGCTCATCAGAAGCCCTTACTTACGCAAAGGGAGCTGTGTGGGCTCCTTTACATGCAGTTCATTTGCCAAAGCATGTGAGGCTTTAGTGCATGAGATTCCAGCCGTGTTTAGGTTTTTTATGTACAAATAATTTAGACAAGACCAATTAAAAGTTATAATCAGCTGAATCAGCAGGGAAGAAGGACGAGGCAGTACTTTTTGAGGTAAAGAATTGCTACCATTCTGTTTTAACAGGATTCTGTACAGACTAGGTACAAGGAATCATGGGCATCAATGGCTACAATGCTTGGTTTGTAAATATCTGTAAAAGAGCTGGACAACTTCAGCATGAGAACAAAATGCAAGGGAAAAACTAATAGAATCATAGAGTAGTTTGCATCAAAAGGGACCTTAGAGATAAGCTAGTTCCAACTCTCTGCCATGGGCAGGGACACCGTCTGCTAGACCAGTTTTCTCAAAGCCCCATCCAACCTGGCCTTGAACACTTCCAGGAATGGGCCATCTGCAACTTCTCTGGACAGCCTGTTCCACCCTCGTAGTGAAAAACTTCTTCCTAATATCTAATCTAAACCTCAAAGAGTTCAGTCTGAAGCCATTTCCTCTTTTCCTATTACTACATGCCCTCATAAAGTCCTTTTCCATCTTCCTTGTGGGCCCCTTTTGGGTACTGGAAGCCCCCTATAAGGTTTGCCCAGAGGTGCTTTCACGTTGAACAATCCAACTCAGTCTGTCTCCACAGCAAAGGTGCTCCAGCCCTCTGATTATTTTTGTGGCCCTCCTCTGGACACACTCCAACAGGTCCATGTCCTTCTTATTTTGGTGCCCCAGAGCTGAGCACAGTACTCCAGGTGGGGATCTCACAAGAGCAGAGGAGGGGGAATCACTTCCCTTGACCTGCTGGCCACGCTTCTTGTGATTCAGCCTAGGATGTGGTTGGCTGTCTGGGCTGCTAGTGCACATCACCAGGTCATGTTGAGCTTCTTGTCAACCAACACCCCGTAATCCATTCTCTGCCCAGCCTGTTTTTGTGCTTGGAATTGCCCCAACCCAAGTGCAGGACCTTCCACTTGACCTTGCTGAATGTCATGATGTTCACACAGTCATCTCTCAAGCCTGTCCAGGTCCCTCTGGATGGCATCACTTCCCTCCAGCATGTGGACTGCGCCACACAGCTTGGTGCACTTGATTCCACTGTTTATCATTTTACCAAGCTTAGCAACTAAAAGAGAACACTTGAGTAAGGGCTCATGAGTTCCCACTTCACTAGAGCATTTCTCTCCAACCACTGTTATGTTGATTCTCACCTTGTGATTACTCAGGTAGTAGTGGTCAATGTCGCATGAATTTATTCACTGATAGATCTGTTCACCTTATTATCCAAAGGGACCTTCTGTATAGCTCTGTAGAGGCCCTCAAAGGTCTGGATACTACAGCTTTAATGCAGGGGTTCCACATACCATAAATTCTTAATATGAAGCTAACAAGCACCTAACAAAGACTCCTACACGGATAACAATAACATCCCATACCGAAACCCCAAAAGGATGCTCTATTTCTAAGGCAATATTTTGAAGATGAACTAACCTGGTCATTTTGAATTTTGACAATATTTTCCAAACACTATTATGTCCTTTTACAAAGTTAAGATTATTTCTTCTGAGCTTAATTGTAAAAATGTCTAATGTTATTTTCTTTTGTGCTAAAGAAAGGAAATAACAGAGACTATGTTTAAACAGCAAATTTTCTCATTTAAAGTGGTCATGCACAAGATAATTCACTTTTACTGTGGATTTGCAGTTACAGGACAATGATGACAGGGTTTCAGAAATAATGTGGTGTTGTTGCCTGTGCATAGCAATTAGTTAGTGGCCTAGTTCAGCTGAGAGTTTCAGTGTCTTATAAAGTGTCCAAAGAATAGCTGTCCTAGTTAACATAATTGATTGCAAGGGACAGTTGAAGGGCACAGTTTATTTGTTTCAGGAAACATTACTCAAAAATTAAATAAATTTGGGCTATAAAGAAGCTCTAGGGAGAAATATGAGTAAATGGGAAATTCTAGGTAGAGTATATGGAGTGGACTGAAAAAAAACTTTACTGCACAACACTAGATATCTTACCTGGCTAACAGTCAGTTGTCTTCTCACTTAAGGTTGTGAGCTGATTTAGTACTTCATACTTTAAGAAGAGATTTCCTGAAGAAAAACATTACTCAAAATGTGTCTGAGTGTGTATGTAAAATAAGTAAATAAAAATAGAGCTCCATACCACTACTTGTTATTTTATCCTACCATTACTGCTTGGAGAGTCCTCATAACTCTGTAATGAACTCTCACACCATGGACTTCCCACATGACATTACCCAAAGCCTCTAAATCTCATTAAAAACAGAATGTTCTTGATTTTCAGCAAATCCCACCTCTATATAGCCCATGCAGTCTGTGCTGTGACATGCCTCAAGAGGAAGGCACTGCTAGGGGAAAGAGAACAGCTACAACGGCTCAGTGGCCCCTTTCCTAAATGGTCTTAAGTAAATCATAGTAATCCATTGTGTATGTGTAATATTTGGATTAAATGTAATCTGCCATTTTCTTACCCGCTCATTTGCTATTGCAAGAACTTTTGAAACTGCGTCTCACTCTGCCTCCCTCCTGCAGCTGTAAGCGTACAGTCAGACTGTATTTTGCCAAGCTCAGTTTGGCAAAGAAAACAAGTTTCATGAGTCAGAAAAGACTTTCTCAAAGTCCTGGTATCATGTGTCTTTTCTGAAGTTCTTACAGTAGTTCTCATGAACTAGCCCTGATGGTGAACAAATACTGCAGGTGACATTATTTGTGATCACTGAACTAAGGGTACAAATATTATCCTTGTTCCCTACAAAGTGTGAACTCCCCATTCTCTGAAAGCCAGAGCTTGTTCTCCTTCTGATGCCCCTAATCCTTGTCCAAACCACAGAGCCTCCATTGCCACAACTGGTTTAATAGTTGATTGGCCAACACAAACCAGGACTGTAGGAGATGTATAAAGCGTGCACACAGCTGTACTGTGGAGCACAGTGGCAATTTACCTCTGCACTACTCAGCTGCTCATCTATATGAATCAACTTGGCTTTAAAAAGCATAAGAGTGATCCTACTGTACTATGCTAATTCTCTGTTAGAAGCACTGGTCTACAGAGGGGCAATTATGAATTTATTGTGGCTGTCCATGAAGTTATCATATTCAAGCCCTATATGCTACACTCTCACTAGGTGCTTGTTCTGCCATACATTTATAAGCAGGAATAGATCACAACAGTTTGCTAGTTGATGCCCTAGCAGAAATTGAAAGAAGCAAATAGAAAACTGAACATGAAGGGTTTTGACAAAGACCTTCAAATACATTTACATGAAGGATGAAGAGGGGCAACAGGCTTCTAGTGTGCACACCGCTCCCAAAGCAAGTCCAGTTAGTGTGGCACAAGGAATGTGGGCTATGTTCCCAAGAATCATAGTGTAGCTGAGGTGCCATTGGCCTAAGGTTTAGTATCAATTTATCCTTAGTAATGCAGACTGCAGGCGGTAGATTTGCATATGAAGAAACCAAAGAGATACACGTGGTACTATTAACTTACATTAAAGAGAAATGTTACTATTCTTTGTCACATTAAATAGTTCATTGCCATCATAAGGTGACAGTTCTTGCCTACTAAAATAGTCACCTAAAGCTAGTGGGCATTTTTTACCTTTTGTTACTAGAATAATTCTTTTAAAAAAAAAAAATTGATTGTTTCCAGTGAAAGAGTCCCCAAGTATTTTTTTTTCACTGTGTGATGTAGATAAAACATCAACTAGTGAAATTTAGGAGGACTGGAAAGGAGTTTTGCAGAAAGCAGGAGGTATTGGTCCATGTAATGCATCCATAAAATAGACAACTGAGTAGGCAGCATCTTTCTCTGTAATTCTTGTAACTCTGTGTTTTCACTTGTAATGAAATTATATTACATAATTGCTTTTACATCTCTGATCATGTGTGCCTCAAGACTCAGCTAGCTTAATTTCTTCCCTGTTAAAAATATATTTATTCCGAGTCAGAATCCAGTGTGCATTTTAGACCCCAAAGGAATTGTTTGTTCTAAGAATCAGCTACGTGGGATGTGCAGTGAGTCCATACTCAGGCCTTTGAACAAATTGTTCAGCAGAAAGGGGGAGGGTAACTTCCCTATATTACAAGGTGTCAGTTTGAACTTCTCTTTAAATGATAGCTCAATTCAAGTGGTATAATATGGTTGCTCTCAGGCCAGATGTTGGTATTTTCAGTTTTAGCTATAAGGTCACATTATGGTTGGATCAGAGCTGTGAGAAATGTAATCTCCCTCTCAGAAGAACACCACTGTAATTACTGTGTCCTAACAAGCAAAACAGTGCAAAGATGCATATGTTTTAATAATATGTAACCTTTAATCTCCAAGCTATTTTGCAAAGACCAAGCAAGTAAGTAGAATTGTGCCTTTAAATGATCTAACAGCTTTCCTATGCACATAGCTAGTGTATCCAAAAAAACATAGTGCGTTCCCCTCTGAGTTTTAAATCTGAGGTCCTTATCCAGCAACATTTCTCTGAGTATTATATTTTTATATGTGTGAGAGGTTCACATTAAACTTCCACCGAGAAATATTTACAGAAAGACCACACCTGCTGAGCTTCAGCCTTCTGGCAAGTGCACTATAGAGGCCTAATGGGAATTCATGGAGAAGAAAGGTTGCTTGCATTTAAAAAGGGTGTGAACCCTCCAAGTGCTGCAGCTATGTGCAAGTTTATATTTGGATAACCCAACAGCTATGCATATAAATTGCCAGGGAAAATTAATTAATGGTGCATGTGCAGTATATCAAACATTTTGATGTCTCAACTACTATTTTCATATGCACTAAAGTGCACATTCATTACTGATGGTTGTATGTAATGAGACGTTTAAAGTTTAAAAAGAGATGTTATTTGAATATATCTGAATGAAAAAACGGCGACCCACTTTCTTTAATAACTGGGAAGCACATTTTGTGTTTCATCAAGGATTTCTAAAGGGATCTGTGAATCAAGCAATCCTGAGACAGTTCAAAATAGAATTTAACATTGAAATTTAAAAGAAATAAAATGGAAATGCTATCTCAGCCATGGCTTCAGTTTTTATTTTTTCCACAACCACAATTTTTAATGGAACCTACTCTACTGTATTTTTAAGAAGCTATGTCATGTTTTATAAATGAAAAAACTATGAATTAAGTCTATATCCTTTATCTTGTTCATGGATTCCATACAACAACTTTAAATTTCACAATTCTTCTTTCTTATTTTTTCTGATGACAGACATTAATGTCTTCATACTGGCTTTTGCATGGTATATATTATGTATGTCCCAAAGTTGTTAGCAGTTATCTTAATAAGACTGGACACTCTACAGCTCTTGCCACTCTTGCAGTGGCTCTTGGTTCCCTTTCCCTTCTCACCCCGAGCTCCTTATTAAGTCTATTATTTCATTTGGGGTTAAGGTACAGCATGTCTCACAGTTTTAGCTTCTGAATCTTCTCCCTTACACCCATAGATAGCATTCATACCAATCTGTAGCATGATGAGCGTTCCCTGTAGTTTCTAAGAATATGTTTGCTTTCTAAAAATAACTTCTCCCAAATGGCAATACAGAATTCTGGACATTATCAGTTTAATTCAAGATGTATTAAAAAGACTCTGCATGAAGTGTAGACATTAGATCTGCCTTTATATTCAGCTTTTTTTTCACTCTTAACTGAACAACATAACAGCCTGCTCTTTTCTCAAGAGCAGTGATCCCATCTCCTGCAGAGGCTGCTTCACTACAAACTCCCTCCTGCAAGGTGCTGAGCGCTCTGGCCCTCATTCATTGAAGTCCTTAGATACTTAGCAACTGGACTAAGATCAGTGTCTACTACTTTTCAGGACATATAGCTTTGGTCCAAGAAGGATAGTTCATTCTTTGCTCCTGTCAGAAGATGGGTCCTGAATAAAGGAAATTATCTAGTCTTTCTGGTTTGGTTGTCTGGCAGGAGAGAGACTATCACACTAGAATGGAGGATCTTAAAGTCAGCTCAACTTACAGTATCCCATCTGCTTAGCTCTATAATGATGTTAAGATTATGATAAGGTGTATATTTCTGTGTAAATGTTAAATTCATAACAAAAATAAATAGCAAAAAAACCCAAACCAAACAAAAACACACAAACAAACAAAAACAACCTGCATTTTAACTTTACTATTATTTCCAAGCAATAATCAACTTGAAATTTGGCCAGTATATTAAAATCATATCTAATAAATCCTACATTATTTTATAATTAAGCACATAGGCATATGTGGACTGTACAGAAAAACAGTGAAATAATTGATTCATGTATGCAATTACTAGTGTACCAATAAAACCCAATCCTTTTCTTGGAAGATAGTACAACTTTGAGTCAGGAGTTACACATCACCTTAATCAGTGAACGGAGGGGAGAACAGCAAATTATTTCAAACATAGTGGGGTATATTCTTCAGGAAAAGAGAAACTTTGGATCACTTAAATGGCACTCATACTTATACTGCATTTCAGTGTGAAAAAGGAAAATAAATTTTAAATGTGGCTTTCCATTTTTTAAATAATGTATTGGGGTTTGTCTCACTTCAGCCAGCTGAAATAAAGGTCCAAAGCCTGAGCCATTTCAGGTAAGCTGCAAAGAGGAAGAGGAGCCTCTTAGCTGATCTGTTCTCCTCTGAAGTTAGGATCAAAAAATGTGTTTTCTAAAGGATGACCATAAAACCTTGGCTTTCATTACCAGCCTTTCTGTTCCTCTCAGAGAACAAATTTATTCTCCACAGCCACACCGTCTTGTAAACTGCTGTGACAAGACAAACCTTTCTCATGCCCCAAGAGAGAGTGAATTTTACATCCTGCTGGTAACATCAGTGATTTATATTTCTGTAAGTACACATTTATTTAATAAATGTATAATTAAATAAGAATGATCACAGAGGCATATAATCCACCAACTATAGTCCCTAAAGCCATGGTTTGATGGTGCCACCCCAAATCACTTGCTTCTGTAGCTAGAGCTGTTTGGGGAGGCAACACAGTAAAGCAGACTGGCAGCTCAGTTTAATTAACTATTTTCCACTGTATTTTTGCTAATTCAAGTGATTACCAGCACTCTGTATGACCCATGTATATCTACATACCATCATATAGAAATGATGCAAAAAGGCTGGGAGGTGGAATGCCAGCAATATCTTCACTTGGCAGGGGTGCTACATGATGCACTTGTCCCTGTGGTACCAGTGGAAACCTGTAAGTTTGTTTTCAGTGTAAATGGAAAACAAATATTAAAAAGACCCTTTCCAGGTAGATAAAAGAGCTTTGTAGTTCAGACTCTGAAAAGGGCTTGACCTTCTGCCAGAGAACCTGCCTGTTGACATGAGCTATCTTTCAATTACTGGCTGTTCCATTTTGTCTGCAAATACATTTTTGTAGAGAATGTTGCAAAGACATTTCTGAAGTCTGTAAAGGAGTTGCGTGACAAAAGCCAGACAGACAAGGGAGGCTGGAATGAAAAGCAAAAACACTCAAAAAGGACTGAAGTTATTAAGGCATGACATGCTATGTTATGTATATTGTTTTGTTTCTTAGGAATGGATTTGCAGGTGTTTGCAAATACAATTTGCTTACTATTCTGCACTGAGGGCGCCTGTCCTCTAACTAATTTCACTCTTGAGTTTTAGTTTTCCTGTGACTGCATTTCCCAGGTGCTGGCGCAGAGATGCCCCTGCACCCCACTGTGAAGACCATGGTGAGGCAGGCTGTCCCCCTGCAGCCCGTGGAGGTCTATGGTGGAGCAAATATCCACTGTGGAGCACATATCCCATGGAGGAACCCACACTGGAGTAGGGAATGCCTGAAGGAGGCTGTGACCCTTTGGGAAGCCTGTGCTGGAAGAGGCTCCTGGAAGAACCTGTGGCCTCATGGAGAGAGGAACCCATGCTGGAGCAGGTTTGCTGGCCCTGTAGGGAGCCCACGCTCCTGGAGAGCTGAAGCCCCTGGAAGGGACCGTGCTGGAGCAGTCTGTGAAGAACTGCTGCCTGTGTGGAGGACCCATGTTGCAGAAGTTCTTGAAGGACTGCCTGCTGTGGGAGGGACTCCATGCTGGAGCACGGAAAGAGTGTGAGGAGTCCTCTCCTGAAGAGGAGGAACTGGCAGAAGCATGTGATGAACTGACCACAACGCCCATTCCCCGCCCCCCTGCACTGCTGGAGATGAGGAGATGTAGAGTTCATGAGTGAAGACGAGCCTGGGAAGATGGAGAGCTGGAGGGAAGGTGGAGTTTAGATTTGTTCTTATTTCTCCTCATACTACTCTGATTTGATCGGCAATAAATTAAATTAATTTCCCTAGGCTGAGCCCGTTTTGCCTACAACGAGAAATTGCTGAGTGATCTCCCTTGTCCTTATCTTGACCCAGGAGCCTTTAGTTTTATTTTCTTTCCCGTGCCCAGATGAGAAGGAGAGTGACAGAAAGATTCCTGTGAGCACCTGGTGTCCAGGCAGATCCAACCCACCTTAGTCAGTAAAAAGACATTTTGTAAATGCAATCTTTGGGCATGTGACAAGACAGCATTTGTAATGTTATCCATATAATCTGTAGCAATTTAAAATCCTATTGTAGTTTCTGTATCACTAGTCTTATTATTTGATTAAAGTCCAGCAGAGCATTAAGGATTACATTTGACTGAGGATGAATGATTTACAATTAGTTAGAAAAAATAAAGGTATTAAGGAATGTGTCAGGTTAATTTATTTGACAAATGAGTGTAAAACTACTTATACAAACATTTCAGAACAAAGCAGCACCTGGTTTGTAATATATTTTGTAGAAGCAATGAAAAAAGTAATTAGTTGAGAACTGCATAAACAATGCCAGAAGGTATAGCTGAGATGTAGCTCCCTAGGAATGCCAGGATTGACTTCCACTGCACATCACAGTTGTGTTGGATCTTTGATACTCTTTTGATACTTTGCATTTTTTGTTGCCATTCCCTTGATTTATTATATGATTTCCGAGATGAATGAAGAGAATTGCATCTTGTGTTCCAGATGTGGGGACATCTTAAAATTATTAGTACCGTTTTCCTTTTCTGTTTCTCTATTCTTTCCCAATAATTCCTCACTTCCTGTCTATTTTGATAGCTGTTCAACACTGAGGTGGTATTTATACAGACGTATCTATTTATATGGCATGATTTCAGACCATAATGGTAATCATCTACTGTGGGTGAACTGCTGAAATTGTTTCTTCCCATACATGTCACTTTATGGTAATCTCTACTAGATTTTATCTGCCATTTAATTGTCTGGACATGCAGTATCAATCACATCACTCGATGGATATTTTTGCAGCTCTTCATAATGGCAATAATTTTTAATTTACATCAGTGACTAACTTAATACACCTGCAAACATCGTCTATGGAATCTATTTTGTTCTTGAAGGCCTTTCTTGGATTTAGCTTATGTTGTCAGAGTTTGAAAGAAAAGGGTGTATTGAGAGAGGAAATCTTCAAGAAACTCCTGCTCATGGGAGGAAAATATTCCCCATTCTTCCTCTTTCACACTGGGCTCTGGCTACTTTTAGAAACAGAAGACCTCACAGGGCTCAAAGGCTGATGCTTAGGTCCTATTGGTAACTTTTCCCACTTCTTCCCTAGGTAATTGAATGTCTTCTGCAGTCAGAGAGACCTAATACATCAGCCTTCCTATACCATCTCCGTGAGCTAAATTGCGAGGGAAGTTTATCTACTTCAGAAAAACTCACTGAGAAAACCATCTATTTTTCCAGCTGGCTAGACTTGAGAATGCAGAATGCCATATTCAGACTAGATAAGCAAAAGCTAAAGGCGAAGGTAATATATTAAAACTTCATCTTAGTAAATGAAACGGGAATTTGGCTGTTTCCTTTAATGAATGACAAAGTTCAGTGGTTAGCCTTTGGGACTCTCCCAAGCAGGCACAAGGATGCTGAAGTGTTCTCTTTCTTGTCCAGCATTCAGGTTCCCTGACTCCTTGCTTATACTCTGCACCAGCCTTCTCAGCCCATTTCCCTTCTGGAATAAAATTAACACCAACCTTGTACAGAAAAGCTAATTCCTCACACATCTTCCCGTATCCATCAACCCCTGCAGCCTCTAACCCTGAACACTATGACGAATATTTCTAGTACTAGAAGTCCTCTTTCTTCTGGGGACAGGAGCCAAGGGAGAATTTCCTACCTCTTCATCTCAAGCAGGCATGGCTTCTCATTTATTAATCCTATCCATGTTCTCAGGCACATATTCCCAGACTCATGAGTTTTCTCTGACTTCCTTCTGCCAAGCCCACTACACTCAGTGATTGATCTTGTGTCTAATTTCACTAGCCACATTTTCCTTGGCAAAACTGTAAAGGGTCTTAATTTGCTGATATTGTTTGTCTAGTTAATTATTGTAATTTTTTTCATAAGATTAATATCTCTGCCAGAATTGCTATAGCTATTAACAGAATCGTGAATAGTTCTTTAAAATGAAAAATGCTCAAATACATTATGGTATTCTGCTTTTGCCCTTAATTATTAAAAGTATTTTAAATACTTGCAAATCATTTATTATTGGATGAGGAGTTTGATAGCCAGATACAAAAATATGAAGGTTTCCAAATTCAGATCAAAACCCATGCTCATTTCACCTGAAACCTGAAATTACAAGTCTGAGTTTGACAGAAAGTAGTTACCAACACAGACAGCTAAAAGAACAGTTAGTTTGGAAAACACTTTTGTGATTAAATCAACTCATGAAATAGCCTGTACTTAGTTATTTTGTGTCTGTCTTCAGCTACGATGTATGTGTTATAGCACAAAGATCTGACAGTTACGAGGCAAGACTCAGTACTGGTGAAATTGCAAAAAGAAGGGCCCTTTCCCATGGGTAGAATCTGAAGGAAGATATCTTGCAAATTTCTTTATTATGCCATTCATTCATGTAAGAGCAGGTCAAACATGAATGACATTTATGTGGATTTTTTGCATTCTCCAAAATCATAAAGTGACAGGATAGGCCTATAAGCTATATCTTGCTGCTTAATTTTCTTTCTGCTAGCAGCTGAATGTTATGACAGTTCTGAAGTTTACACAGACCTTTTACAGTTCACAGTGTAGCATCATCTGCAAAAGCTGCAAGATTACGTACAGTCTTACTTTTGTTTTCCTTTTGTGCATAGGATTATCTTGTACTGGAATTCCAGAACAGTGGAAAAGAAGGAAGCAAAAGCAATACAAAGCTCTAGAGAAACATTGGTTAAAAAAGGGAAAGAGAAAAAAGAGAAGAAAGGTAAGGAGAAAAAATGGGAAGGGAAGGGAAGGGGAAAGAGGGACACAGAGAGAAAGAGAGAAAGAAAGAAAGAAAGAAAGATCTGCCATTTCTGCTAAACTAGCAAAAAAGCTTAAAAGTCAATGTTCTTTCAAAGAAGTATGGCAATACAGAACACTGGTACCTCTTCTCTGAACTTGATACAGTGGAGAATGGAATTTGCGAGAACAACCTCTCAAGTTGGTATCTCCTCTTAATCTGCTCTTACAGAGAAATGTAAAACAGTGGCATGAGAAAACAGAATGATAAAAATTTAAGTATATTTAACATGAGAGATTTTGTTTCAAGACACAGTCTCTGATACATATTTTGAAAGAGGTAGAACAAAGTGGATCCAGTCTTCTCACAAAAGACAAAACTCTGGAAATCTTGGAGAGACAGATTCCACTTTACATAAAGATCTGGATTACCATTCCCATTTACAGAAATGTTTAATGATTAAAGTATCCTTAAAAATTACAAAGAAAGCATTAGGAGCACAAAACCTAGGCTTTCAGACACTATTTTAAAAGTTTTGGACTTTAATTCACAGGTCATTTCCTGTGACAGGGATTCACAGTCATTTCCCTACAAGAACACAAGTATCTCAAAGGATCAATAATCTAAAAAGTTACTATTACCTTGCTGCTTGGGTTTATTTCTTTTCTTTAAATCTATCAAAATCATTTATTCTTTAATGAATCTTCTAATTCTAAAATGTTGATAATTTTTAAAAGAAAATACATTTCAAAATTATCTTGAATTGTACTTATTCATAACCCCAATTCAGAAAAAAAATTGTATTCTTCTCTAATTTTCATGCGTAGGAGACAGTTGCTATAAAATAGCTCATGATTAAGTACGCCACACTGAGAATGGGATTTACCTCATTTAAATTTAGCCACCTAAGAGTTTGGCAACTGTGAGGTATTCCAAAAAGGTAACTTTAGCTATTCAAGCTAATCTCTCTAGGCTCCCTGTATAGGTTTCTACAGATTCAGAGCCAAAAAGCCTCATTGCACTGCACTGACCCTTGAAAGCCTTAGTAAATGCTTCTCCTTTGTCCCACATGCCTTACCAGCCCTCCTTGTCTTTAATCTGGTCATAAAGTTTCCTTTGATAATTCCTAGAGACAAAAAACGTCTCACCTTAAAACAGATGGAATAGACAAAGCTACAGAATATAGTGAGTTTGTAGATTGAGTTGCTTTTTTCCCTCCATTGCTAAATACAGTTTCTGGAGAAAATCCAAGACAGACAATTAACTTAAGGAAAGATACAGAAAGTTTGAGTCAGAGGTACTGACAGTCTTGAAGTAGCAGACACATTTGTGTCTCTCAGAAAGCAATCCAAATTGAATATACTAGACTTGGAATATACTGAAGAACATAATTTGGAATTATTTTTACTGTGGTCCTGTCTTAGCTGAAATTAATAAACAAATGGATACGTATCAGGTTTAAGCTTGGTCTGAACATTTAGTTTGGACTGAAATAGTTGATTTAGAACAATGACTGGAATGAACAATAAAAACAGTGAGGCCTCTCATTCCAGTAGCACTTATTCCAGTACACTGATATTGATACATTGAATGTGTTAAAGTGGCATGAAAACAGTCAAAAAAATAGGGTGAGATATGTAATTAGTTTTTAAATGAAGGCCACTTCATAATTTATTCTATTATGCTCTTTTTTTAAGAAGCTCATTATGGTAGTATTAGCTGAGTTATTTTAACATTTTTATGGAAAATGCAATTTATGACACACTAGCTATACAAATTCCATGAGCTCTTACTCGTTGTTGCTAAAACTACTATGATGTCAATCCATATGCAATTTAATTTTTAAAGAATGCACTGGAAGACTAGCAGTTATGATAACAACAGGCTGTGAGAAAAATAGCTCAAATGACAATTTTTCCTTGGCATATACTTTAATGTGTTTAGATTATATGGAATTTAGCTTGATAAAATGTAAAAGCAGATCTTTGCTATTAGTTTGTTCTTATTGAATGGGTATAAACCATACAGTGTGGAAATTAGCAAAGCTCCATATGTTCTCCCTTGGCTATTATGCCTGGTGCTGTGATAGCACTATTGACTGTGGGTTTGTTCAGCTGATTTCCAGTATGTTCTGGAACATAAGATGCTTTGGGGTGAATGAGAGTCTTAACAATGAAGCTCACAGTTGTTTCTATGAGCTTGTGAATACCCAAACGAAGCGAAACTACCCAGAGTAGATCATATGGCTATCACCTATTTATTTAAAATAAACGGCCTTTCTTTCTTATAAAGGCAGGCCTAGAATCTGTTTTTCACCTTTTCTACAAAATGATTGCAGTAGTGACTATCCCACAAAAGTCATCCTTAACAGGACTTTTTCTAACTACTTTTCTATCTTCAGGAGAAATGAGAGTTTCTAACTGGCCTTTATGAAATTATTCTGCCTGTAAAGGCCTGTTCACTCTTTTTCTCAACCAGCAGTGCCTGAAACCTGCAGATATTTCATTAGGCACAGTACAAGATTCATCAAGTAAAACACCCAAGAAACACAAAGGGGAGCCAGTAGTGAGAGAGGTTGAAAGCCCAGTGGGCTCCCTTGTGGGTTCTCCATCCTGTGAGATGTATTGGATCGACTGCACAGTTACAAAGCACAAAGCTTCATTTTGAAATGGTGTAATAATGCTGCATATGAAATTTAAATAGCTATTTAAGAGTAGCTAAATTGATTTTAGGGCTTTATTTAATAACTGTAACTAGGAACTAAAATCAACATGGGTAGAAAGATCCTCTACCAACTATTTCAATTTCACTGTTGTGTGCTGGGAATGAAAGAGGAATAAGAAGGTTTTAATTAAACCAATTTAATTTTCTTTGATCATTTAATACAGGGTTAATAAATAAATCTTTGTTCCTTTAACTTCTGTGATTTGATTGCCACCTTTCTACTTTGGGCAATCTGGCCAGGTGATGACTTAACCATGTGGTATTTTTAACTCACTGAATTTTTGATTCAGTATCAGTTTAAACCTTGATTTTAAAAATTATCTTAATTTCTACATAGGCTATCAACATTTTTAGTACTTTAAGTCTTAGCAATAATGTCAATGTCACTTTTGTAATGTTTGCTTATTACAAAGCAGTTAAATTTGCCTTCTGCAAACTTTAGCAGAACTAGTTTGTTCTTTTTATAGCAGAATGGGCTCGAAAAATAAAAATCAGGTAAATTAGCTGAGGTACGTTAGCTTGGCCCACTCTACAAATTAAAACCTTTATCCAGTAGTATTTCACACTTTTGGTAATTCACTGGAGTAATTAATAATCTTACATCTTTTCAGAATTGCATTTTAGAGGTCAAAACAAATCTTTTATTGAAACAAAATATGAACATTTTGTAAAAGGACACATTTTCCTGAAGTCATCTCTAAAAAAGACCCATTCTTGAATTAATAAATGAGACTAACCAGCTGCAATTCCGTATGTTTTACAAGAAAGAGCAGAGTCAGTGGAACTGAATGCAGTGTTTCCAATTCCTCCTGGCAAGTGAAAGAATAAAGAAGTAAAGAGTGAAGTCAGGATCACACTATGGGAATACCATCATATTTTTCTAATTAATTCCATTCAACAAAATCTTAATTGAATATTTTAAGGTTAAGATAATAACACTGCTAAGCAGCAATGCAATTTGCTGAAGTCAACAAAGCATGACTGTGATAATGTAAAGAAAAATTCAGACATTCAATTTGCCCACTAGTATTATTCCCTTTGGATTTTATTTTCTGTGCTTTATTTCTTAACCTCAGAGTCACATTCATATATTATTAAATCACTAACAACTGTTGTTTAAAAATCTTGGCTTCCTGAGCCCAGTTAATAATGTGGATGAGGAGTCTACCTCCCTAGGGGAATTGTCCTATGCAGAAGCTGGTATGACCTCCACTCAAATGGTTTGCATGCATAATTATAATTCTGATGGGCTCTAATCATACACATAATATGAAAATAATTTGTAGTTAATTTTATCTGGGAATTTGACCCTTTACATTTTCTTTCTTCAGTTTTACATCACCCATGTTAGTAAGCAAAAAATACATTTTTGTGCCATGGGATACTGAAATTAATCAAATAACTATTAAATTATGCTCTTGAAACTCTTACAGATAGCATATGCCTGCATTATTTGGCAGAAGGCAAATGTACACATATGTAGTGTGTGCAATGCTCCATATGTATGTATAGTTAAACCAACATGAAGCCAGTTGTTATGCTGTTCTAGGCCTGTGTAACCACAGAGTTTCGGATGTTTGAATAAATTGCTGAATGAACCTCATTAGAAGTTACATTTATGAGGTTTAGAGAGGGCAGATGATCCTTTTCTAAATACTGATAGCTGCCATATCCCCATTCAGACCTTTTAGCAGGTTTCAGAAAGCAATGCAAATACACTAGTAAAAGTATACATCAGTTGAAAATTTTGTCATCTAGCAATCTCTGGTCATGTGCAAAATCCCAAATCAGCCAGCCTGGGCCTTTCCTTTTTAATTCCTCCCCTGTGATGCAGGAAAAGTGCAGAAGAGTTGATGGAGTCATTGACAGCTCTATAACTTAGCTCACCCACTCTGAGGTTCAAACAGCCTACCATGGATTGGAGTAAATGTCTACACATTGTAAAATATTCTCAGGTTTGAGAAAAAAGTGTAATAAACCTGAACAAGGAATTATAAATGAGCTGGGAGAGGATCTCAGTGACTTAGACCCTGCATTCTCCGGAAGAGTTTCACATTGTCCTAGAGGGCTCCCTTTCATTGTGTAGCTGGGAAGCCTTTCTCCTGGCTGGATGCTTGTTTAACTTGGAAGGCCAAAGCCATTTTGTTCTGTTGTAAGTGTGTAAATTAGGCATATAGCATTCAGCATCTATTTGCCAAAGTAAATCAAAGGACCAGGCATTTCCATAGTATTTTGGCATTCTATAGTTCCTTTTCTAACCTATGTGACTACAGACAGTGGCTTCCTACTGCTACTCAGCACTGGCTGTCGTAGGGCAAAGAAGTACAGAGTTGATACATGGTAGATGAATTATCTTTTTTTTAAAAGCTCATAATAGATATAATTGAAATGCAGAACAATGTCGTCACCGTCACTTCTGAACACAGGAAAATGGAATAATGCTTTGTGGACAACAAAGGTATCTTTGTGCTCTTAGATGAAACTGCTGAACTAACTAAATGTGTTTAAACAGGAACTGCTTCTAGACTGTAACTTGAATGCCAGTTTTCAAATGAGGATATATTTTTAGACACAGTTCATGAATTGCTAAACCCAAGATTTTCAAGTGGAAACACAAAGCTGTTGCTGCAACAGTCTGCTATCAGTAATTGTGATTAAAACAAAATAGGCAATGGCACAAGCACAGCAACTGCATCTCTTTAGATTTCTTCCAAAACCAGTATTGTGACAACTGAAGTAATGTATTTCACCCCATGTTGCAAAAATTCATTTATTATTTGTGATATTATTGCTCATATAATCTCCATCCTAAACCAGGATTCTACAGTCATGTGCTAATATATATTGGAGGGAGGCTCCAAAGAGATATTAAAATAATAATGGTCTGCATGCTTGGTTTCTGCCCATCTGTAGCCTAAGTGTGATAAGTATTCACCAGGTGTCACAGAAAGAGAAAGCTTTAAGGAAACATTTGAGGGGGCTTTATGAAGTAAAAGAGAAGCTTCTTTTGAAGTGAAATTGAGAGAGTCAACAGCAGAAGCAGGTGAAGCGTGATGGTGTTTGCTCAAACACACAATGAGTGGAAAACACTGGATGATGTTACAGGCAACAAGAGGAGTTTGCTCCATAATAACAAGCAGCACCTTAACGAAAATAAATTGGGGAAGCATAAGCCACAGATGAAGACAATAAGCTTATACTTGCTGTGATAGAGAAGGATTATACACTGAGCAGTCCCACAATTTCTGGTAATAATCTGAATGTGTATAAATGTTTGCCTCTGCTGAAAGCAAGGTAAAGTTCGTAGAAATAAAAGGAGCAGGCAAACCCTTTCGTAGGGAGTTTTGACAAAACATACAGCTAATGAGAATTTGGTAACTGAGTCACGTGCAGCTTTTAGTTTAAAAATTTTGGCTGAGCAGAAGTATGTGGATGGGTGATAATTCTGATGAGTATAAGTTTTCCATTACAAGTTGGGGCTATAACTTTCCATTTATTTTAACTTGAATGAAATTCACTCTAAAGTCAATCTTCTCACATCTGTTTTGCTTTAATGTTGTTACATTCTGCATGGAGACTGTGGTCGAGAGACTTAATCAGAAGCAAAAAATTGTAATGGGTAGAGGAGGAGAATCTATACGGTTATTGAATCCCCGCCATTGTTTTTCTCTCTTGAGGCCTGGGAAGTGAAAAAAACCCCTTCCACTACCTTGCTTTGAGCTTTGGGTTTGTCTTCTCAACCTTACTAATTGTACCAGCAAGCAGACTAAATAAATTAATGGGGATAAATATTACATTGGTAACAATCCATAGAATTGTAGCAGATGCCACCAAAGAGGCACTCTGTGGTAAGTTTAATTCAAAACGTCATTAAAAATGAGAAGTACAGATATGCCGGGATAATAAATAAGCCAATAAGCTACTGTTGAATTGATGATACCTCTGAAATTATTGGTCTGATATAAACTACTTCCAGGTGCTACTGGCGTCCAGTCTGCACTGCTTGTATTATCTGCTTTATTGTGTTATAGCTGAGACAACCTGCTAGAGAGTTGTGAGGGAGAAATGAACAGAAGCAGAACTTTTTCCCAAAAACCTTCAGCTCACATCATGGGTAACTCAGCTCTTGTTTTTCCAATTACCCTCCTGACTGGCCCCCAGATTTACAGTTTTCACAAGCAACATCTGAAAGAGGCAGCAATAACATAATTTTTAATTTATGTCTTTTTCTTTTTTTCTTTTGACAGCATGAAGATGAAACTTGCCTGAACTTGGGAGTGTCATGAGTAACAGTGAAAAAATTGGTTACTAGACAGTCTTAGGACATATCTTCACTAAGGTAAAGGTCAAATTAAGATCAGGCTTTAAAAAAAGAGAAATCATCCCTCAATATATACTCCTGTTTATCTATGGGTTGCCTTTGAGGATACTTCTGCCTGTAACCTCTGGAGAATGGTGCTAGACCTACAGAAATCCTTAGGGCACTAGCAGAGTCAGAATGTCAGGAGATATGATTCTGTGCAAATACTACTGCAGAAGTCCATACTGGCAAAGTGCAAAGGGGTTTCTGATGAAGGCAAAGTGTTTCTGTCTTCCCTCTCCTTGCTCAACTGTTCACTGGGATGTTAGCATGTGGAAATGATTCCAGCAGCAAGCTGAAAACCTACAGACAGCTTTAAAACTGTTAGAAATATGCAGAGGCTTTGAAATCCAAAAAGGATGGTTATGAGTATTGACTTCAATTTCCTGTATCACCCACGAAAAAGACCCCCCATTACATCAGCTGCAGCTGTACTTCCCCTCGGTTACCAACATGACCAAGTCCTGCCTAGCACAGAGGAGGTCAGTGAGAATGCATGAGCAGAAGGCACAGGAGAGAGCCATGTGGGGTGCAAAACAGAAGATGGAAGATTGCATTAAAAGCATCCCATGGGTACTGTCTGGTCCTACTTTTCCCTGCCAGCTTCAGAGGCACTAAGATAACGTACAATTAATGCACTTTGGATGGCAAAAAGGCATACTTGGCAAGCCCGACACTGCATTAACCATGGGTTTTGGCAATAAATATAACTTTGTTTCCCTAATAGTAATTATGGCTCTGAAAGGTATAAAATGCCTGTGTTCATTCCAGTGGAATATCAAGTTTGAAGTCTAAAGTGAAACCTTAAAAATTCCATCATTATTAGTTATTTCACTGTTAATAATTTTAGCAGAAATATCCAGCTATTTTGGGGTTGTGCATGGAATTTTAGAAGAGTATCACCAGGTTTTCTTCAGATCTGACTTAATACCTACAGTTTACTAAGAATAAAAAAAAATAAATTAAAAAAAATATTTGCCCTGTGATGGAATATTATTCTGAAATGTGATTAAGTAAATTTTAAGGTGTGTTTTTCACCTCAAGTTTGTATTAATTTTCTACGTTTTGCAACTATAGCTGAAAAATGAGTCTTGTACTCTCCTGGGCATATTTTCAATGGAATTAAATGATTTATGGTCACTTTCAGTTGACAGTGACAATAAAGACTATATTCTGTAATACCCATGAAGTAAGGCCAACATCCCCCTTTTTAGCTTTTTTTTTCCAAAATGCTATTTCTGTTACTGTACATTTTCCTACTTTGTCCATACTTCCATACCTTTTCTCCAGTAACATATTGCTGTTATTTCCTGTGATTTCTCAGAATTTTTAATATGTGCATGTTACTGCCACTCACCCTTTGATTGGCAAAATTGGGCACCATGCCCCTCACCTGTTTATCCTTCTCTGGAATCTCCCATCTCTTGGGTTAATCATGTTGAAAGTAGCTAGAATCTATTTTATCTAACATGTCAGTATCACTCTATTAACTTTCCTTCATGGTATGCTGTTTCCATTATAGGAATTTAGAAGCTTGGGCAGGGAATGAATATCCAGCTTTAGCCAGGCAAATTCGGGTTTTCTTCCAAAGCTTCTCAGAGTCTCTGGTCATTCACTTCTTTTCTTCTCAAATCAGAATGTCATTTATTCATATCATAGTATGCTGCATTGCCATCTATAGTTCACTGGTTTTCCAGTAAAGTTGCTGATGTGCTCTGCAATGGGAATGCCAGTTGGAGGGAACTGTTTTCTTCAAAGTAGTATGCTCACAAAAATGGTGTGTGGGGTTTTTTTTTCCCTTAACGTTACTTACTTGGAGCCTGCCAACACGTATGTATAAAAATATTTGCCATCTAACATATATCCAGAAGTACCTTTTCTTGTGGAAATTTTCTTTGAGGAAAATGTACACTTCACACATATATATATATATGTATATAACCTCCATGATGCTACATATTGAGTAAGAATTGTAGGTTTTACTCTTTTACAAATGATGAGTGAACAATTGACTCTGCTTTTCTTTTAAACGCACAATTCTTTGAACAATGACCCTGTCCAGCTTCATTTTCAACTGCTGTTCCAGAGGGAGACAAAAATGATAAAAGTCAGGAGCTGGGTGGTGACTGGGCTATTAACTCACTTCCATTCTGTACAGTTGGAACAGCTTCTGTCCTATAAGTCATATGCTTTGGCAGAACCACATTTATTTCTGCTTGCAGCATCACTGAAGATAGAATTATAGATTCATAGAACAGCCTGAATTGGAAGGGGCCTTAAAAATTATCTAGTTTGAACCCCCCTGCCATGGCCAGGGACACCTTTCACTAGGCCATGTTGCTGAGAGTTCCATGCATCCATTTGATTTGACCAAAAGCTTGACATAGTTTTTACTCAGAAATGGGACTTCATCTGTTTATGCTACTACAAAGTGGGGTTTTTTGCATGTCTGCTATTTACCCATATAGCTAGTTCCTGAATTCATATTGTGAAAATTGGGTCACAGTTAGACACCTCAAGTTTCACATCCCTCCTTTTTGTCATCTGTAAGTTCTTGTGTTGGCGTCATTGCACTCATTGCTAATATCCACGTTTCTGGCACCATAGTCCCTTGTAAACCCATACCCAATTCAAAATGAATACCTTTCCAGGCTGTACTGTGATAGTCCTTTGGTCTATGCAGAATTCTCCTGAATTCTAGCAATTCAGGACAGCTAGCAATGCTGTTGTCACCCTCTTTGTCCTCACTGTGTGCACTCTTGAAAAAATGATGCGATGTATTGCAGCTCTTGCATCTTTTTCAAGTTCTCAAAGCCAGAGTCTCTAACAGAGGTCTGTTTCATTCAGTGTTTTAGTCTAACTGGTCAGCACTGTGTCACAGGCACCTCTGAACAGCACAATAACCAACCCCACTAGTCCACAAAACAAAAGGGCTTCTGTGGCAACAAGCTGCCACAGAAGAGACACTACCATGGAGACCATTCGTGATCCTGTAAGAAAGATCCATTGTATTTCACATCCCTTTGTTCTGAAAGCAGTAGGAATTATCTCACGTCCATTCATCATGAGCCAGTTAGTTATCCCAAGTTTAGAGTTTGGGAACTAGAAAAGGGTTAAAACTCACAAAAACTCAGGAAAAGTAGTCCTGGGAGAAGAAAAGTAGAAAGGAAGTGAAACATGTATCAGCTGAGCTGGAAGAGTATCCAGAGATACTCAAGCTACAGCTTGAGGATTACAATGTGAAGGAAACAGTTACCTGCACCATCCAAGTAATCAGTAGTTTTGAAATATGTATACCTAAGTAGAAGAAGGACTGAAGAGAAGAAAGGAAGAGATTAAAGCTGACTTCTTGTGGGGTATAGCTAAGGACTATGCATTGAACTTTTAATTTGGTTATAGGCATTTGCACTGGTTTTGACACCTAAGAACCTTGTTTTAGTTTTCCCAAGTTGTACCTGCCTGTTTTCCCTCAAGTCATATGTGAAAGAATGATTTGTGGGTAGGCATATGTGCCTGTTGAGGCATAATGTGCTTCATGGAATGCAATTTGGAGATTGCAGACAAGGCACGTTGTTGCTGTGATCAAACATTTTTCGCATGTGTGTAAGACCCACGTGAGAGCAGAGTGTGTTCCTCCAGCATTGTAAGGCCAAGTGACATTCCAAGAGCGGCTGCTCAGCCCATATATCCACACTGAAGATATGTTCCCCACAGAGAAATTTGAAGCCCCTATCTCAAATCTCTACCTGAAAAAAAACCCCAGGAGAATCTTATTTGGAAACATTTTGTGGCTCATTTGGTGGATAATTTACCCTAAGATAAGAATACAAGAGTTCTGTGAAATAACTCAAATCCAGGGCACAAATCTCATGGTAAAAACTTGCTTTTTTTCTTTATTCTCTTTGCAGATATGTAGGAAGAATTTCGATAGCACATTCTTGATGTTAATGTAGTTTTTTTTTCTTTTTCAATTTTAGGTATCAGTCTTTCAAAGCTCACTTCCAAGTGAACATCTCTCAGTTGGTATATGATGTCAAACTTATTTTTGGAACACATAGAAATACCAAAAGAGCTCACTAATCTTCTAATGAGATAAAATTACTTCTGAAGGACAAAATAAGCATGCTGGAAGTTTTCCAACAATTATATTTTTACACCTCTACCATGTATATTATGCAATGTGTTTCTAAAGAATCGGTATTCCAAAATACATGTTCCTCGTGTCTTCTGCAAATTATATTTTGAGGAAAATTTTAATGTGATAATTATTTTCAAAAAATCTCTACTTATTTATGAAGAACTCTCCAAACTGTATAATCTTATTATTACAAGAAATAAAATATTAGTAACAAAATAGGCATCCTGATTTTGGCTAAGATGGAGTTAATTTTCTTCCTGGTAGCTGGTACAGTGTTTTGTTTTGGATTTAGTAGGAGAATCATGTTGATAACCCCCTGATGTTTCAATTGTTGCTCAATAGTGCTTACCCCAAGTCAAGGACTTTTCAGTTTCTCATGCTCTGCCAAGAAGGAGATACATAAGAAACTGGGAGGGAGCAAGGCCAGGACAGCTGACCTGAACTGGCCAAAGGGATATTCCATAACACAGAACATCATGCCCAGTATATAAACTGGGGCAGTTGGCCAGGAGATGCAGATCACTGCTCCAGGATGGGCTGGGCTTGGGTCAGTAGTGGTGAGCAACTGTGTTGTCCATCACTTGTGTTTCTGTAGGCTTATTCCTATTTTTTTTATCATCTCCATTTTTCTTATTATGATTATTATTATTGTAACTATTATTACAGTGTTTGACTTCATTTCAATTATTAAACTGTTCTTATTTCAACCCATGTGTTTTACCTTTTTCTGATTCTCCTCCCAATCCCCACCAGGGTGGGGAGGAGTGAGCGAGCAGCTGCGAGGTGCTACATTGCTGTCTGGGGTTAAACCATGGTTTCCTGTACTATTCAGTGTATTCATAAATGATCTGGGAAAGGGTTGAATAGTCAGGTCACAAAGCCTGATGAGGCTATCAAATTATTTGGGTTAATGAAGGTGAGGCAACCTAGATTATCTGCATACAAGTTGATAGGAGTGACTGAGCAATAAAATGGCAGATGGAGCTCAGCGTGGATAAACGCAAAGTGCTGCAAAGGGAGGAAAAGGGTCCTTCCTTCAGGTATGAGAAGGCCGGTTCTGATCTAGCCATTACTTCTCAGGAAAGAGTCCTGGAGTTGTAAAAGTGGCTCCATATGAGCATCAGCCTGTTGATCAACAGATGAAAAAAAAAGTACTAGTAAGTGTTAAGAAATCAGTAGAGAACAAAACAAATAATATCTTTTTGCTGCCACAAAAATCCTTATTTTTCTTGCATCTTTTGTATAGGTAAAGAACCACAGAAATATTGGTTGAGAGGGACCTCTGCAGGTCACCCGGTCCAACCTTTCCCTTGAAGCAGGACTATTGCCAAATCAGATCAGCTGTGGTTTTGTTTAACTGAATGTTTATCTGAGTGTTGGAAACCACCAAGAATGGTGATTCCACAACCTGTCTCAGCAATTTGTTCCACTGTTGCATGTTCCTTAGGGGGAAGAAACTTTCCCCCATGTTTGAACCTCCCAAGCTGCAGTTGTTCTTGCTCAACACAGCTGCCCAATGCAAGTAGCTGTTCCTTGTTTTCTACTTGCCACTGCCAAGAAGTGTTTGGCTGCATCTTCCTTCAGATGCTGTTCTGGTCCCTGAACTTCAGCAGTATGATGGAAAACAGGAATTTTTTTCACATGAAGCACATCTAACTCAAATATAATCCTTCAGGTGGGAGAGGAGTTACAGAACATCTGATAAAGAACTAGTGAGCATCAAATGAAGCTAGACATAGCGAGGTTGAAAATGCACAAAAAGAGGCAGATTTTTGCACAACATATGTTTGACCTGGGGAACTTGTTACCAGAGCAAGTTATAAATGCTACAGATCTTTGTAGGTTAAAGGGAAGATGGGAAAGTACCTGACCGAGAAATCCAGAGGTTACCAAAGTTGTAGAAACAACATCTGCCTTAGAAAAATCTCTGAGTTTGAAATATTGGTGTCAGTGAAAGTGTTGGAAGGCACTATTGCCTTTACTAATGCAACATGATATTGGTCCAGCAAAGCCCTTCATCCGACCCAGTGTGGAAGCTCTTATGTTCAAGAAACAGCTTGTAAAACTTAACTACCTTACCCTCATTTTTGTCATGCCTTGTTAATTACACTGGGAATTCTTCAGTTCATTTTCTCAGGCACGTGATATATTAATAGTAGTATTTCACTTTGTTTCTAAATTGTGCACACAAACGACAACAGAACCAGAGCTGCAAACGAAATTTACATTTTGAAGAAATCAGCCTCAGATTTTGAAATGAACCTGCAGAGTGCAGTTGCTGGCCAAAGCTTTATTTCCAACCAGTTTACATAGTTGGTTCCACTAAATTTCAGAAGTTAAGACTTTTAAAGGAAGGATATGCCTATGATTAAGGCAACGAAGCAGCACTCTAGAGATCTTGCTCTGATCTCCAGGAACGCCACAAATTTCCTGCTGGTTTGGCAAACCGGTGGGCTTTCATCTAGCATTAGCTGAGTTTTCAGGAGATGAGCTTAAAAAACTGCTCAAACATTTGCAGAAGAGCTCAGTGAGCCAGTTTTTCACCTTGTGCACCTGTGTGGCAGTGGAAAGCTTTGGGGACGACCCTGTTGTAATGCAAGGGAGTGATCCGCGGAGGAGAGGCCACCACCCAAACCCTTCTGCCTTGAGAGGGGAGAACACAGGGGCACCGAGGGAAAGGAAGAAAGCAGAAAGAGCGGAACAAAGAGTGATGAGGAAAGGAGAAAGGCGCTTCTCACCTGGCCTCTGAGGCCCGGAAGGGCAGGGATGGTCCAGGGGAGGGGGGCCAGAAGGGTCCCTGAGCAGCGGGGTGCCCCGGAGGAATGGGGCTGGGAGACAGGGGACGAGGGCAGGGAGCGAGGGCAGGAAGGAGGGGGCAGGCCAGGGTTCGTGGGAACGCCACTCCCCGCGGCCGCAAGCCCCCTCCCGGCCCGAGAAGCCTGCAGCGGAGCCGGCCGTGCCCTCCCCGCCGCCCACACAGGTGGCGCGGTGCGGCCGCCGCTGTCCCCTGGGCACGGGGTCCCTCCGCCTCCCCGCCTGTCCCCGCCTCGCCCCCCGGCCCTGCGAGGGTCACCCCGCCGAGAGCGGGGCGATGCGATGCGCCTCCCCGCCCCGCAGGCAGAGCCCCCTCTTCTCTTCCCTTCCCATCCCATCCAAGGAGACACCGGGATCTGCCTCCGCTCCCCTCGGCCCTCCCCCTCGCGCCCTCCCGGCTTCCTCCCTCTCGCCTTCTTTTTCTCTTTTTTTTTTTTGCCTTTCCTTTTTCCATCCCCTCCCCCGCCTGGGAAGACCTGGCCGCTCCCGCCGCCCCGTCCTCAGTAGCCGCGGGCGCTGGACGAGCGGCGAGCGGGGATCCTGCGCCCCGGGGCTGGGACCGCCGCCCTCCCTTCCCCTGCCTGCCTTCCCGGGCTGCCAGGTATGACCGAGACCCTCTCGGGCCCCCCGGGACACGGGTGGGCAGGAGGGGAGCTGGGGACGGGGGCTGAGCGGGGCTGCGGGGCACCGGCCAGCCCGAGGTAACCAGCGCCTCTGAGGTGACACCTTTTTTTGGTTGAGGTGTCGTTCTTCCTACGCGGGTCGTTTTAAAAAACTGATGAGGCTGAGCGATGTCAGTGCCTCGGGCTTGGCAGCTGAGAGGTTTTGTACAAAGCTCCTGCCTCTTTAGCCTTGTGGATATATTTTTGATAGGACTAAAACGTCACACGTTTCTGTGGTCCTCGCTTTTTAATATTTGAAGCCGATTTCACAAGACGGCTTAACGGGAGCGTGGCAAGGGGCATATTTATTGGTTTTCCAAAGATTTATTTTTGGGCTCTGGCTTCTGCGGGACGCAGGCAAGGAACCTCTTCACCCTTCAAAACAAACTCCCCTTTAATTCTGATTCATCCCCTCAGTATTCGGGCTGCCATCCCCGCCGGTCCTCTGGAATTGACAGTAATTTCATCCAGATTCGTCACTGCTGGAAGCAGATTTATCTTGGAATGGCACAAATAAAAGAGCCGTGCCAAGGTATTTAACTTGAAGGCTCTGTAGAACGGGAACTCCTTTGGATCAGGCGCGGGAAGCAGGACCGGGAGATGGCTGAGGAGCGGTAGAGTCAAAGCCTTCCTCCCCAGACCCTCGCCCTTTTTTCAGGGAAGCCCTGGGCTTTAACACTCGGGTGGATGCACTGGAGCGGCCGGCAGCAGCGGGGAAGGCACTGGGAAGGCGGCTATCCCGGCACTGACCTGCCGTCCCAGCGGCGTATCCCGCTCCGTGCCCGCCCGGTGCCCGGCTGGCAGGGCTCCATCCCGGAGCCGCTCAGCCGCAGCGACGAGACCTCTTTCCCCCTCCACCTCCTCCCGGCCCGCAGGAGCGGGGAGAGAGCCCGGCGGGGAGGGTCGGGAGGAGCTGGTCCGGGATGGAGCCGTGGTGGGATTGAGCCGTGGTGGGATGCAGCCGTGGTGGGATGGAGCCATGGGATAGAGCCATGGGATGGAGCCGTGGGGGGATGCAGCTGTGGATAGAACCATGGGATAGAGCCGTGGTGGGATAGAGCCATGGGATAGAGCCGCGGGATGAAGCGGCTGCCGCCTGTCCGGGAGCGCCGCCCCGCGGCCGCGGCGGGCACAACAGGGAGAGGAGGAGCCCTCCTCTCCCATCGCCATTTACACCTCGTTCTTTATTTTCCCTCCGTGTTGAGCTGTCATGCATGCTGTGTAAAGCTACTTCTTCCTATGCGTACTGAAGCTGCTTAAATTTTGTAAGAGCCAGGAGCGGCAGTGGGGTTCTTTTCCGTCAAGTCAGAGCGGAGAACGACATCCACGCACCCCTATATGGAGTGAGCACACCTGGAGGAGGGAAGGGGGAACAGCGGCAGCTAAAGCTAGGGTAATGCTTACTTCCAGGGAATGTGAGATTTCAAAAGTTTGTTCTCTGTTTTGCTCTGTCAGAGCAGAAGTGTGAATTCCAACTTTCAGGTCATTTCAAGAATAAGGCCAAAAGCAGTTAAAGGAGATAGTTAGTGTAGCAGCCTCTGTTATTTTACGCTCTGAAAATTGTGTTTAAAATTATGTATGCTTAGTCTCAAACATGTTGACTTTCCTACAATAAGAAGGAAACCCCGGAGCAGAGGCTACACTGAACAGATCAAGATAAAAGACTGTAGCTGGACAGAATTTTCCTTTTGTCTGAGCTACACTGACATGTTAATTCATTCCTGGGTAGCTTGAAGAGGTACATGTTCTAGTTCTGCTTGACTACAAGCATTCCCCTGAGCATTTGAGATGCATTCAGCTGCAGTATGGTAGGTTGTAATGACAAAATAATTGAAGGATATCCTGAAAAACTAGGTAGTTTTTGTCCTGCGAATGCAGGAAGATTTGATGTTGGAAGCAAGAAGTGAAAAGAACTGAAAATAGTTTTAATTGTATAGATATGCCTGGCAGCTGAGGCAGGCATATCCTCATAATAGGGAGTCCTCACTGTTATCTGCTGTGTTTGGAAACTGGAGGAAGAATTTTAACAAGTTCATGTAGCTGGGGATCTCTCTCACTTTCTAGTTTCTATCCTGTCTTCTCTGCAGTAATTTATCCTAGCTTAAAGAGCTGACTGAGGAATTCTAATTAACACAAGCCAACCCAAAATTTATATGGGAAAGGAGTGAAGGAAAAGAGAGGGCAGAGCAGCTTGGGGTTTGGAAGACGAGTGGACAACAACGCGGCAGAAAGGATAACGTGTTGAGGGTTTTTTCTTGCATTCAGCTTGTCTTCTGAGGACGTTTCCTCCTCCCCCTGAAGGCTGTATTCTCTCTCCCCTTCTCTCACTCTGCAAAGGTGTCTTTACAGCTCTTTACATCCTTGTCATCTGGCAAGAGGACCCCTGTGTTTCCTTCTTGCTGGCATCCTCTGCTGGGCCCTGGCCACTGCTGATGTTGCCTGTGCTCGGAGTTGGCCTCACTTAAGTGGTAGAGACATGGTTGCTAAACAGAGCTTAAATGCATGGCTGAAAATGACAGTGCTGCCGAGTAGGACCGCTGCTCTGGTCTGTAATGAGAATTGCCATTTTCATCAAGTTGCTCAGCTTGGACTTCTTCCAGTTATACTGCAGTGTAGTTAGTTCATTCCCAGTGACAAGTGGTTCATTATAAATGAAGAAAATCTTGGCTTCCAAGAATGTCTTTGTAAGTAGTGAGCACTTGAGTATAGTGTTTCAAATGGGAGGCTCCAAGGCATCTATTGAGGGTTCTGTGCTTTGACTGTTTGGAGTTTTTTTAATTTTTAAAGAGTGGCAGAAGGGGGCCATAGTACTCCACCCATTTGCTTACAGAGAGTCACTCTGTAAAGCAGAGAGAGAAAAAAAAGTGGACTTCTCTATAAAGTTAGTTATGAGTCCAGCTGGGAAGACTTCAGCTATCACAGTGGAATGACATCAACCCAGGCACCTCTAAGACTTTCTGTATGAACTAACAGTTAGTGACTGAACTTTCCTATGGGCTCACAAAGTTCAGCTGCAGAGAAATATAAAGTATCCAGACACTGAGGAAGGGCTGGGAAAGGGAGGAGTATTCTGGGGAAAAATAGAAAAATCATTCTTGAGCCTGACATAAGACACTGTCTTGTTCAACAGCTATATTAGGACAAAGCAAATTAAAACCAGCTTTTCCACATTAATATTATTTTTCCTCAAACTATGCTAGTTTGAAACAGGCTGAAAATAAAGAAAAGGAGATGCTTCCTCATAGAACATGTAGTTAACCTGTGGAACTTAGGAAGACATTTTTTACAGAGAGAGTAACTGGGCGTTGGATGGGCTCCCCATCCATGGAGGTATTTAAGAAGAGACTGGTGTGGCACTTAGGGCCATGGTCTAGTAGACAAGGGGGTGTTAGGTCAAAGGTTGATGATCTCAGAGGTCTTTTCCAACATAGATGATTCTGTGAACTCCTCCATGCAGAACATTATGGATACAAAATGTTATATGTCTTCAAGGGAAGACTGGCAAACTATGGAAGAGAAATCAGCTGAAGTTTAATCTGCTTTGAAGTCCATCAGATGCAACTGGTTGTAAGTTAAGAAACTATGAGGGAGGAGGGACATACCTGGTTACTTACTCTCATACTCTGCCCTAGGCATCCAGATTTAGTCAGTGTCAGAAACTGGATTTTAGACCAGGGAGACCTTTGGTCAGGCCAGGAAAGCAATTCTTATGCTCTCATTATAGTATTTGCTTATTTTGACACCTTATAATTTATCCATAGGTATCATAGAATTGGCAAGGTTGGAGGGGACCATGGGGGCTTTTCTGGTCCAACTCCCCACTCAAGCAGGGTCATCCCAAAGTACATGGCACAAGATTGCATCCAGGTGGCTCTTGAATATCTCCAGCAAAGGAGATTCCACAACCTCCCAGGCCAATCTGTTCTAGTGTGTGGTCACCCACACAACAAAGAGGTTCTTTCTCATATTCAGGTGGAGCTTCCTGTGCATCAGTTTCTGCCCATTGCCTTTTGTCCTATTGTTCAGCACCACTGAGAAGAGCCTGGCTCCATCCTCTTGGTACCCTCCCTTCAGATAGTGATAAGGTCCCCTCTCAGTCTTTTCTTCTCAAGGCTGAATAGGCCCAGCTCTCTCAGACTTTCCTGGTAAGAGGGATACTCCAGTCCCCTAATCATCTTAGTAGCCCTCTGCTGCACCCACTCCAGGAGCTCCATGTCTCTTTTATACTGAGGAGCCCAGAACTAGACACTCAAGATATGGCCCCAGGGCTGAGTAGAGTGCTAGGATCACCTCCCTTGATCTGCTGGCAACACTCTTCCTAATGCACCCCAGGATACCATTGGCCTTGTTGGCCACAAGGACACACCGCTGGCTCATGGACAGCTTGTTGTCCGGGAGGACCCCAAGGTCCTCCTCCACAGAGCTGCTTTCCAGCCTGTACTGGTGCATAAATGTCTTGTATTTGAATGGTGTTTGATAATACTTCACCTCTACACAGGCTTATAGCATGAGGCAGATGGGCCAAATTATTTTGTTCACATCTCCACATGAAGAGATATGACTGTGCAAAATCCTCTCCATGTATGCAGATATATGTAAAAGTCATTCCTTTTCAGATTTAGTACTAATTGAGTAGTAAACAAACAAACACTTTGAAGGTAACTTTGTATACAAAAGTTAATGTTCAAATGTGTGCATTTCTGCTATAGCAATGACTTACACTGGTATGAACAACTGGTATCTCTCTACAAAATCTTGTGCCTGGGATGATTCTGCTCTGCTTTCAAAACCTTCAGATATCTTTTCATATGACTGCATATGCCCCAGAGCTTAGATCTGTGAGTCACTGTAATCTCCAGATGTCTTAGGAAAGTCCACACATCTTTTCCAAAACCTGAGTTAGCTACTTTAAAGCCAGAGAGGGTTTCTTTATGCTGTATTGTAAAATGTGTTTTACGTATATCCTAGTAAGTGAACTCTGGCTCAAAGCTGGCATTCTGTGCTGGCAAAGTAGAAACTGTCAAAATAATGCTAAAACAAAAACACCCTCTCAATTTGGCATCAGAAGGAACAAGCTCTGTTGTACTGCAGTGCTTACTTGGCTAAAAATGATAATTATTACCTCTTATAGAAAAAAATCTGTGTATAGGGTGAAGATGCCTCAGAATCATAGGAGTCATTGGTCTATTATCCAGCTTTAAAAGTGTTTTTCCACTTCTTTTTTCATGTTGCTCACGTACCCCTATTTTTTATGCTAGATCTTCAGCTACTCTGTGACCAGGCTGTTTCACTGGGTAGCAGCACTGGTATTATTTTAAACTAAACTTAAGAAAAGTGGTTATATTTGCCCTGGCTTATACTGCCAGTGTAAACCAGAGATTAACCACATACATATCCTTGAATTGCTTGGCTTTTAAAGCTTAATCATAGGCCATTTCTTTCTTCACAGCTGAGGTTTCCATGTAATTGAAATGAAGGATGTTGGAACTGAGCACGCGTTTCCCAGTGGCAGCCGCCAGTAGTTGGATAATGCCACTGACATCACTGCTGCCAAAGGAGAAAAATGGTCTTTTCCGTAATGTTTTGAGTTCAGAATCAAGAGTTCTGGCTTCAGTTTCTGGCTCTGCCACGGACTTCGAACAATTTTACCTTCTTCCTGCATGTTTCCCAACTACAGATGGGAATAATACTGCTTTTTGTCTTTCCCACTGAAAGTATTAGCTCTTCGTGTGGTGCATCACCCCATCTATGTGAGGCATTCCACATGGGACAGTAAGGCACAGACAGCACTCTGTAGCCTTTGTGGGATTCTAGAGGAAAAAGGCATGTGATGAATAAGCAGACTTGTCCCTCCTACTTGGCTGAGCTTTCCTGCATATATATAAAACCAGGAGAGTCCTCTAGACCTGCAACAGTCTACTTTTCTCACTTGTCTGTCTGTCCCCTCCAACCATGGATTTTGAAGTTCTCTGACATCCTGAGAGAGATTCAGACACCCACATATAGGTAATGAACAAAGTTTTGGTGGTGATGGCACCCAGGGCAGGAGATACAACATAAGATCAGCAGGAGGCCCACACCTTTCAGAGTGACTGAAGCTGAAAGCATTTAAAATGGGCTGTGACACCTTTCTAGGTGCCCAGATTGCTCTGTCTGTGCCATCCAGGCAGCATAAACTGGAAGAGAAAAGGAGATTTTCCTAAGTTGGTTCTTTGGGATAGCAATTAGCCAAGTGCCATTTTTCCTGATAGGTAGATTCATAGCTCTTAGCTGGGTGGGTAATGCAGAACCATGTGTGACTTTTAGGTCAGTTAAAGCTCGTATGTTTTGGCCATTGCATGAAAGAGCATAATTGCTCCAGTTTCTTAAGGGTTCCTAAGTCTCACAATGTGGTGTGTCTGTCCAGCTCTGCTTGTATCCCAACTTTTGAATACATCAGTGATTTTCAACTGTGTTCTACCTTCAGCCAGTAGCAATAGAGAAGCAAAGCAGAATACATAATTATATATATATATTATATAAAAGCATAATACTTAATTGCTAAAATCCTATGGGGTAAATTAAACAAAGATGCTCTACTGAGCGGAGTGACTCAGACTGCTGCCCCACTGAAGGAAAATCAGGTAAAATTTAGCTGATTTCACCTTCCAGTAGGTAACTCAGCATGGATGATGACTGAATTGTATTGACCCATCTTGCTAAAGACTGTTGGAAGCAATACAGGGAAACATCTGAGGTATTTCTATTTTGAGTAGAGTGTTGAATTCTGTTCCACTGATGTCAGTTCTAATATTGCATGATTATGCTTTGAAGATACTAAGATAACTGTGTGTATTTCCAAAGTGTATTTTCAAATCTCTCTTTCTTGTTTTAGAAAAATAAAATAAGATGGAGCACATGTTACTGCTATTCATATTTTTCATACCTATATTGGGTCTCAGTAATGGAACAGAAACTGAACAAGATTTTACTTGGCACTTAAAGAAGATTCCCCAGATTGTGAGAGAAAGAACTTTCTCCCTTGACAGCCCTAAATTTGAAGCAAAAACCAAATTAGAGCTGAACAGCGTATGTGGAATTGAGTGTCAAAGAAAGCTGCCGGTGCCAAGCTTGTCTGACTTGAAGGACCTCTTATCCTACGAGACTGTTTTTGAAAATGGCACACGGACCCTGACTGAAGTGAATGTCCTCGGAGCAGTGCTTGACCCAGCTGGAAACACAACCACACGAAGGGCTTCGAGAAAGAAGAGGCAGATATATGGAACGGACAGTAGGTTCAGCATCTATGACAAGCGGTTTATGACCAACTTTCCATTCAACACGGCTGTGAAGGTCTCCACTGGCTGCAGTGGCATTCTCATTTCCCCCAAGCACGTTCTAACAGCAGCCCACTGTCTGCACAATGGCAAGGATTATGTTAAGGGCACCAAAAGACTGAGGGTGGGCCTGATGAAGACGAAATCCAGAGGCAATGGCAGGAAACGCAAGGGTGCTAAAAGAAATAGGAGAGAAGTTTCTGCGGCCAAAGAGGATCCCAAAGTTGCCACAGAACAAAGGCGGCAATCCAGAGGTGATGGGCGAAAGCAGAGGAGGCCTGGGAGGAAGGAAGGGACCTCAGATGGCTTGCCCTCCTTCCAGTGGACCAGGGTGAAGAGTACCCACATCCCAAAAGGCTGGTTTAAGGGTGTTTCTGGGGATATTGCCCTGGATTATGATTATGCAGTTCTTGAGCTCAAGCGTCCTCACAAAAGGAAATACATGGAGCTGGGAATCAGCCCAACAATCAAAATGATGCCTGGAAGCATGATCCACTTCTCAGGTTTTGACAATGATCGGTCCGGGCTGCTGGTCTATAGATTTTGTAGCATATCTGATGAGTCAAATGATCTCTTTTATCAGTACTGTGATGCTGAGCCTGGCTCCACTGGATCAGGCATCTATCTCCGTCTTAAGGAGCCGAACAAAAAGAAGTGGAAACGCAAGATCATTGCTGTTTACTCAGGCCACCAGTGGGTGGATATCAATGGTGAACAGCAGGATTACAATGTAGCAGTAAGAATTACTCCTCTCAAATATGCCCAGATTTGCTTCTGGATACATGGGAATGATGAGAATTGCACCAAAGGCTGAAGAGAGCTGAACCTTACTTGTTTAGCACCTGTACTGCCATAGAGTGAGAGTTGGCTGCAGCAGTTACTGGAAGAACATCACTCCATGTCAGAGTGTTTTTTAACTCAAAGTTCACAAGTAATGCTATGGTAACTTGAGGAATGCTAAATTGCTGGGGGATGGGTAGAATTGTCAGACAAAATATTTCCAATTGTAACCAACCCTAGATATGCACTTAAAATCCCAAACTATATTTATGTTTGCAATTGTGATAAATTCAAATAATTCATGAGAAAAAAAAATGAATGCACCTGTTTGTCAATTTTTTTTCCAATGGAAGGGTTGAAACATCCCAAACTGGTATTATTAAACAGTATCTATTTTTTTTCCAATGGATTTACTTTTCTCAGGGTTCTGTTCCAATTTTTCAAATGCGAGTTGTGCATAGAATATATTGCTGTATGTGCAGAATGATCCAGAGAACTAAATGAGAACAAGATATTTTTCTGGCATTCTCTGAAGACCACAGCTCCACGTTGAGAAACAGAAGTATAGTTCATGTTAGTTTGGAAAACTTCCTCTTCTGGTTGCTGCAGGAACACTCCCATGGAAATTCCAAATTTGTGTAGCTGAGGGTTAGACCTTAAAGACAAGTTTCACTTCAGTGTTCAGTAAAAATAGCAAAAAGAAATTAACAAACACAGAACTTTCCATGTTTGAAAGAAGAAGAAACATGAGGACATAATTTAATGCCATTAAATTTTCTTTGAGAAGTTAGAGAAGTCTTAAACACGTGCATTTGCATTCCATTTAGTGTTTGGAGAGCTGTAGGTTTAGTTTATAGTCAAATGTTTAGTTTTACCACTGGGAGAAGTCACTGACTCTTGAAGTGGCTATTTGACAATCATTTAGATCATTTAGATATCACAGATGATATATTTTTTGGGTGCTAAACATTCCTTCAGTTTTTATAAATTACTTTTATCCGAGTTCAGCTTCATAGATAGGATAGTATGTATTAGACTGGGAGTTGAAAATCAATACTTTAGTTTGGCTTCATATGGTTTTGCAAAGTGGGTGGTTTCAATCATGTCCTGTTCAGACTCCACCTCAACTTTCCCAACTAAATTATAGCACCTTCTGAATGGTAGAACTATCCTGTACATTAGAACAGGTATCTTGTTAGATAGCAGCAATAGTTAGCAAATAATTTGGTTCAATATGTTTGCAGAACCATATATTTAATGAAAACACAAACTGAGCTTGAATTTTACACACCTTTAAACCCAAATCACCTACTTAAAAATTGTTGATGAGTGCTACACAAATCTATATCTTTTATGTCAAGATTTTGAAGTGCACAGATTGTTATGGTGCTACATTAACCTAATAACATAAAATGATACTGTGCCTTTCCAATGATATCCTTTGGGTTGCAATACTTTAAGAATATTCAACACCATCACATTTAATTTTTTTCTACCATACGTTTATGACCAAAATGCATTTTCTTCCTTTGTAGAAGAAAAAAACTATAAAAAGATTTTAAAATATTGTTTGCTGGTATCTTTAAAACTTGCTTGTAATATCTTCTGGTGAAATTAGATGATTTTTAATAATCCATTTTTTAGATGATTAAAAGTATACAACCTGACACTTTGAATGTGCAGACAACTTTATTTGTCATATTATTGCCAAGGCATAAAAATTTAAGACTTGCTTCCATATTGTAACTCTAACAATATTTCATTAATTGGAAGAGATCTCACTTTAAAAAAACAGCTTCCTTTAATGTCAGCCTTTCCAGGGAAAAGGGAACGCTTAAAGGGTTTTTTTCTGTTGTTGGGTTTTTTTTTTTAATTTTATTTTGTAGGATTGTTTGCAGAAAACTAATGATGATTTTTACAGTTTAGAAATGAATCTCTGAGATTTTAGGGTTAATTATTTTTTATTGTTCTTAACATCTCTATTAAGACATATGGCTTTGCTGACAGTAATTTTAAATCACCTCAGTCCAGTGTTTAATACTCTCATTCTATACAAGAGGCCTACAGTATTCTTTAGTCAGCTCTGTAATGTTTTTCTTAAGTGCCTTTTTCCATAGTTAACTGTGACAAATACGGTACTAGATCATTAATCTAACACAAGACAACCCAAGGCCATGGATTTTTTTACAATTATCCTCATTGTTGATTTGGGTCCAAAACTGATCAAGATAAGGTGGCTTAGTAAATTCCTTGTTTTGTTGACTTTTATTTAGGTGTGTTCCTTAGGAGCAGAAATATAATGTATTTCTTTATCAGTTTGGGACTTGGAAAAATGTAAGAATGAAAAATGTTGATGTCAGCTTTCAAATGGTCTTGTTACAATAATCATCTGCTGTAAATATCTTAGCTGTGACCTGAAGTTCTCATACCAGTCTGATAACAAACCTTTATCCTCAGAGAAGAAATATTAAATGCTCAGTGCCTCAATTTGTGGTACTAAGAGATTAAAGATGTTGGCCAGAGCAACATAAAAATTAATCAAAACTATACATATATATTTACACACACACACAAACCTCAGTGTCTGAGGGCACATGCACTAACACATGCAAATATACAGGCTTGTAGAACATCTGCTGTTTTGCTTGGGTCAGCACCTCCAGTCAAGGGAACGCAGGCACAAGACAAAAGAAATGTTATTCCTGTTGTCTCTGCATGACAGGGAATATTTTAGTCTGCCACGTTGCCTAATAGAGAAGGAAATGCTTAATGTGGGCCTTGTGACTACCTACTACAGGGACTTTTGGAATAGTTAATACTTACAGACAATCCCAGGAGCTCAATGCCCTGTGTAGAGCTCTTGGTACCAACCACTGCAAAGGGGTCAAGGATTTTTGAGCCATGATCATCCCAGATTTCTTTAAAAAGCCTGCAGTTGCTATGTTATCAATGAGAGAATATGAGGAGGGGGTGTTCTTAGTAGATTAGATCTTGCTGTTGTCTAGGACACCAGCATCAAGGCTGAGTTTCAAGCCCTTCTGATGTTTCCCGAAAGGATTTTTCCTCTTTCAGGCATAATTTGTTTTCATCAGTACTAATGCTTTTCCATAAGAGTTGCTATTGTAAATCTTTTTCTTTGGCTGTATTTCTGGCTTTAGGAAAAAACAAACTCAGACAAATCTCTTTTCTATTAGAGGGCTACTGGAATTTATAAAGTTAACAAGGAATTTTTTTCTGGGCCAAAGGTAGACTTCATGTACAAGACATTAACACACCCAGACCAGCTTCTGCAAGGTATTTTTATATGTGTTTAATCCGGGGCTCTGAGACATACAATGGAAGTCAAGGGGCTTATCTGCAACATGAAAAGTTGAGTCTAAGTTTGTATTATCTTAACACAAAAAAAGCACAATGTTACATAGCAAAATTATTTCTGTTATCTGAGATATAGAGTACCCAGTACTTTAAAAATTGCTTAAAGAAACTCCTTGACTCAGTTTATAATTTACCATCTAAATTTTGCAGATATATGACTCTGTATGGTGTGTGAGTCAACACGAATATGGTTTAAGTAAAAAAAAATAATTCATCCATGTGTGGAGGAGAAAAGCAGCAGGGGAGTTCTTTCTCTTCTTCTGATAAGGGATGATCTGACAGCAAACAGCAAATAATACAGAGAGAACAAGAGAAGTAGATGGTACGGAAGACTGGGAAGATGAAAGTGGTATGCAAGAGATAAAGAAAGTGTGAAAAAGTAACAGATTAAATGGCTGCAAGGTATCAGAGGGCCCTGTTGTAAGAAAGAGTAGGCAGCTGGTAAAGACTTAACAGTATAAATTAAGATGTGAAATCCATGAGTTTAATGAACATCTTTTGGTGTTAAAGATGAGGCTCTTCTTCCCAGCCAACAGCAACAAGGAAGGAGCTGTGAGAGAGCTCAGGGTGTGGCAGGGACCACTAGCAGGCAGGGGTTTTTGACCCTGATCTACAATCTCTGCCTGAATTCACAGTGATCACACTTCTGTTCATTTAGGATCCTTGAAAAGCAGCAGATTCATATTCTGACCAAAGCACTTGGCAGCATGAACTTCCCAGTACACTGGATCACCAAGACTGTAGTGAGTAAAGGGAGTTTCTCAAACCTGACCTTTTGTTGGGATTCCTGTAAAGGAAAAAACAAATCAAACAAAAAATCTCTGACTTCAGGCACTTAAATGTTGGTTCCACTTTTTGCATGTACCTAAAAATTCTAGCCAATAAATTTTTTTTCAAATATATTATGTTTGTGTTTGGTATCTTCATAGAAATTTAATCACCCGCTTCTAATTTTAAAGCACAGAATATTGCAGATATTTCCATCTACAAATTCCTGGATTACAGAATGACTGGGGAAAAAGAATATTATTAAATTGAAAGCTTAAAATTTCACTCTAATCTCAAAGGATTTGGAAGAATATTTGGGTCCCTGTTGCACCAGCATTGTGCTCTATCAGAGAATTTAGGTTAAAAGCCTCCAGAGGTAGCAGAGGTAGCTTTGATATTTCTTTACTGTTCTTAACTTTTTAAAGACTGAGAGAAAACCTTCAAATATTTTGACTGCACAAGATGACAATTCATTTGAGAAAACAAATGCAAACCTTTGCTCTGTTAAGATATTATATGATGCATTTACTATGCCAATAAATATTTTCTGCTGTTTTTCTTTTCCTCTGTCATGATGCAGTTTGTTAGCTATGGTTATGTTACACAAACTTCATTCTGTAAATGCCTCTAATGAGTTATCAGTGAATCATCTGGGACATGATCTTACAAGATATTAATGTCTCTTTAAATTTGTCCTGGGAAAAAATCCTCCCTGTCTTCAAGATAATTACTCCATGAGCAAATTTGATGAGTAAAAAAAATAAATTAGTTCAGTAAGGAAATGACTCATAGTCTATGCCACAACTTATTAATTCTAAAATAAGTAATTAGTTCTGTTTCTGCTATTTGCTATAGTTATACTTTCTGTCGCAGAGAGCTTTGAACCAGGCCAAAGTGTAGGAAAATATTATAATCTTGGTTTTTAGAATTATCTTAAGTCTGTGCCCTTGAAACTGGTGCTGATTTTTATCTCTGACAGTAAAAGGAGAGATTTTTGGCAAGGACAAGAGCTGGTGGAAATATTTAATGGAAAGTTAAGAAATTACTACAGCTGTGATTAACAGTGTGCCTAATATAAGCAATATTTGGAAGGAGTCTGGCAAGAGCTTACCCACCAGCTCTGACATGGGTCCCTACATGGGGCAGAAGTGCGTGCCATAGGGAAATAAATAGGATTGAAAGCTTTGACACCTAGACCAAAGTCCATTTGGGGCTGGAAACAGGATCTGAATCTTTTAATTGTTGGAGTCTACTTTTTGACACCATCTGGGAGAATGTCTTAGTGCATGGGAAATGTTTCTTGGCCTCCACCCAGGGAACATAAACAGAGACCCAGGGGTGACAGCTGTGCCCTCTGCAGGCCATTCCAAAGCCACTGTCATGGATGTGGTTTCTTTGATGGAAGGTATGTTCTAACACATGTTATGGATCTCAGACTCTCATGGATCCTGGGGAGCTTTAACTGGAATCCTAACCAAATGTCTGTTCAGCCCTAGAATGTTCCCATACAGCCCAGATCCTTGTGCAGGTATTTTCCAGTCATGCTTTCATTTCTCATCATCTCTAACATGCTCAAAACGTCTTTACCAAATAGCATACACTCAAAACCCACCAAAGAAGTGTCACCTTATGCTGTTTTATCATGTGGGTATTCCTGATGAATTGCTCATTCCTCCTGCTTCAAATATGTCTCTAGACCTTGATAATGGCTAATCCTTCAGCTGTAAGTGCTAAGAAAAAAGACCAGATATACTGGAAAAGGCACACAACTATTTTACAAAGATTGTGTCTCGGTAATACGTACGCACCATACTTACTGTAGTTGCTATGGCTCTACTTCTTTTCCATGCCAAAGAGTTTGAAAACACTGGATGAAACCAAATTGGGCTGGTTTTCAAACAAATTGCTCAGCTGCCCTTTGACTGCAGTTGCAGCAGTCTCCCACCCCTCCCTTCCAGTTTAATTTCCAACTTTATGGATTAAATGCTGGTTGCAGCTTTGCTTAATCAAAGATGAAAGCAGCCAGGAGACAGAACAAGGCAAAGGAACCTTTCTGGCTGTATCTCTGTGGACATTTTGAAGCAGGGAGGAGAAGAGGACAAGAAAAGGCAAAGGTAAATCCTGTGATCAACACCAAAAAAGCACAGGGCCTTACTGAATGAGAAAAAACTTGATTTCTATTTTTTCCTACTGGGAAAGGCAACCCTTGTTTTTACATTTTACATTCCTTTGCCTTTTCTTGAGTGATTCATCAGCCAAGTATTTTTGGCTCTTGAATAGGAGTGAACCAGCCTGCTCAGTGGTGGGGATCCAGTACAGCCTAGAATACCAGCAGAAGCTTCCCCTTCCAAAACACGCAGAAAAAAAAGGAATGCTAAATTACCTGAAAGGGATTACAAAGGGGGTAAAAAAAAAAGCACCAACAGGGAAATTGCGGGGAAGTATATGCATAAAGACAACGGAGACTTTATAGCTGTGTATGGCATATGGATTTTTCTGCTATGGTTGTCTGTGGAGGACACTGATGCACTCCAGAGTTGTGGCGAGTTACACAGTAAAAGAAAAGCCAACTGCTGGTTGTCTATCTCACCATATCCCCACACCAACAGGACTTACTGTGCTGCCAAACTCTTGCTGCTTGTTGTGAGTTTGGGCTCACATCTGATCTTCCTAAGTGGTGGACATGAACAGAGGCTTCCAAGGATGTGGCCACATTTTAGGTTTTATACAACATTTTGCTCTATGTCTGCATTGAGGATGTATGACACCATTTTTAATAGCAGTGAGTTGAACCAGTAAGCTCTAGTAATCAAACTCGATCACATTCTCCTCTCATTTACAATGCTCAGCCTTGAAGGGAAATTTGACTCATAGTATATGTATTAATTTGTTATAGAGCACTGTACATGAGGCATTTATGATGTGTAAGTGGGTTTATGTCTTTCAGAAAGGAACAAAAAGCAAATACTCAAAAGGGAAAGTACTTTCATCAGCATTCACTTCAGATGTGATACATTCTTGCTTGTAAATTAACCTGTTACAATAGTGATCTGTGATACAATAATCCTGTTTATTCAACTGATGTGCTTGCATCCTTCATTTCTTGAAATTGATTTTTCCTTACCAAAATACCAAATAAAATCAGGCATTTGTGTGAAAACTGTTCACAAGCTTGAGAACACCCCAAACAAAACCCCAAAGAAAATCAGGTGCAACTAATTGTATCTCATTATTTCATATCAGCTTTGCCCCCACCCAATGCTCTACTTGCTTATCATCAGGCTAATGAAGCACCTGTTCTTGATTTTCTTTTTTTGTATTAGAAAATTTGCATAGAGACCACTTCTGAACTAGACAAGTGTAGGGTAAAATCCTGGCTATCCTTTTTCCAGTAACGTATGGACTGGATGCTGCTTCTCCCCACAGGGATGGCTGGGAAACACATCATCTCAGTCCTACAAGAAGCAAACTCCATTGATTCCCTATTCACTTCTGTGTGTTGCTTCAGACTGTTTTCCTCAGGCTTCAAACCACTTTATGTTGGGCATGCACATGGCAGAGGGATGAAGGCAACTGGAGCATCTGTGCCCTGCTCTGCTGCAGACACTGGAGGAAATGCAGCTGGTGTGAGGACAGACCCCCTCCTCCCAGTATCACCATCACTGAGGTGCAGGCTCAGACATCCCTGCTCCTGTGAATCTCGTGCTGTGCCTCTCCCACTACACACAATGCACCCTCCCATCCCATCTCATCCCACCCCAAACTCTCTCCAGGAAAGGAAGATCCCTGACTGAGGAGTCAGTGCCAGTCAGGGACCCAAGAAGGAGCTGCACCAGTGAGGGAGCTTCCTATAGGTCTCACCTTAACTCCCCTTGCTCCAATCTCTTCTTCAGTGCCTTGGTTAATCAGAGCATCTTCACAGTCCCACTGTGCCCACACTTCCTTGGAGTCCTGCTCTTTGGAGGGAGTCTAGTTTGTCTGTGTACAACTGCTTTTAATGCTCTGTTTGCAACTTCATCTCATTCTTTCCTGCCTGCCTTGTGTTCCCTCTGTTGCCAATTCCACTTTTTAATTTTTTTTTAAATTGTGCCCATTTTGGAGTTTCACCTCAGTTTCTACTTTAACACCAAACACTAAAATGAAATGAAATTAAATAATGCCCTACCACTGCTATACAATGAAGAATTTGGGTTGCTGTTTAAGAGAAGCCACTTCAAAGTGCTGTTAAGGTAACAGCTGCAAACAGAGAATGAAAGGCAAAATCACTGAAAGCAAACCAGTGCTCATAGTTCTAAGACAACACACCAAATCTGGAGCTAGCCTTGGGAAATGCTTTCATAAGCTCTGAGTCAATGTAAGCACAAGCTGCCAGCTGAAGGAACAATCCTGTGACATGCTTACAAAACAGCTCTGGGCTGCCCTGACAGCTCCTCCTGCCATGGATGCTAACTGAGGGAGAGGTCACAGGCTCTGGACCCCAGCAGCAAGCACAGGTTTAATCTCCTAGATACATCCTACTCTTCGGGGGAAACATTTAATTTCACTGATTTAAATGACTGCAAAAATAGCAATGATTTGATGTTATTAATAAAATTACTATCTGGGCTATAAATGGCTCCCATCACAAGATCCACTGGAATAACAGTTTCAAGGGAAAAGCAAACAACCCCTGACTGAGATTTGCCTGTGTGGGATCCTCATCTACTCAACAGCTGGAGAAATTTGGTGGAAATTCTCAGTAGCTGGCTGTGGGTGAGGTTTATTACACCTGTTATTTAAACCTGCTGCTAAGGTAATGTCTCCTTGCAGCAGCACAGCCTTCTAGGGTTAATCCAAGGGCAAAGCCTAGAAAAGAAAAGTTGTAGATGTTTCAGATAGGTCTTATCTGCAGCATTTCTTTACATACCATTTTTGAAAGAGAACATCACAACTCTACAGAAAGGGTAAAGCCTTCATATTCCAGTATGTATAATGCCCTTGGCTTCACACCCCCATCCTGCCTCCAGTGCAGTAAAACAGCATAAATTTAAAACACTGTAAATACAGGAAAGAACTTAGGAAATGCCATGCTTCATTATATCCCTATTCCAGTGCTTTTTTTAACACTCAAGGTGGAGCTGGGGCTGTAAGGAAAGCCTGTTTGCCAAACCCATGCTGGCCCTTCTCAGAGCCCACATGCAGAGCCAAAGTTACACAGTCCTGAGACAGAGAGGTGCAGCCACCTACTTTTCAAGACCACAACACAACTTCCTTTATTAATTTGGCAAAGACTAAGCTTCCAGGCAAGTGTTTTTAGACACACACACACACAAAAGTCGCATTTCTAGATCCAGAAGCCAGCTCCATCTTCTTAATTTTAAAGCAAACTTTGTGTAAATTTTTAGGCTTGTCTGGCAAAGTCACTGGGGATCCAGCTCAGGAATACAAGACTGGTGGGAAACAAGGTTACCTATGCAGCAGGTAATTGCTAAAATAACTGCAAGACTAGCAGTCATTCTTAAAAAGATTTGGCGGTATTTTTTTCTACTATTTATTGACTATGTGCATGGAAAGAATTTTTTTAATTTTTTTTTTCTGTTTTGTTTTTATTTTAGTGAGATGCCAATGTCATTCTCTTCTTAGCAGTTGGCTTTTTAGGCAGCTTCACCAATGACAGTAGGAGGATTTCAGCAGGTAGTGTTACATGCCCTGGGGCAATCCAAAGGCAGGAGTGATGGTGATGATCAGCTTTTTACTGATTAGAGGTTATTTTTTTGAAAAAAAATCCCATTCAGATATTATGGCCATCAATACCCACAAAATTTTCCATGAGAGCAGAGTAGTTCAAGCCTGCATCCTGCTTCTCACTGTTGCTCCTTCCATATTCATGGCATAGTTCTATTTTTGCACAGGTTTCTTTTCCTTGCCAGCTGTGTCACATTCACATGCTATGAATGTGGTGCAACTGGCAAGGAAAAGAAACATGTGCTCTGGATCTGCTAATGCCACCACCATCCTTACCAGAGAGGCACCTAAAACTCTTCCTCCTGCTATTTCTGGCTACGTGCATCATTATGTTTCTTGGGAGGTACCTCTAGATGGGCACATTCCTTACCCTCCAAGTGAGGACCTTGCTGCTGAGCCCTACCTGCACAGCTGGGCATCTCACACCAAATGCACAGCTCTTGTAGCAGGGGCCACCTCAAGTTTGCAATCCAGAGGACCAATACATACATAATAGTGTAGCGGTAAATTTGGAACTTGCTGTCTGAAGAGGAGCCAATGATGCTGTCACAGTATGTGAGATCCTGATCTTGTGCCCACAGACTGCACTGTGTCCTCCCTCACCTCTCCCATCACCCTCCAGACACTTGCAGCTACTTTTTGTTTCCGTCTCTCCTGCCAGGCGCCTGATCAAGCCACACATGGGAGAAACATTTAAAATTCTGAGGGAGGATAGATGGTCTCATCTCCTCCAGAGCTGCTCTGCCCTGCTGTCTTTGCAGTATGCTGAGTTCTCCTAGGACAATGCCCCATGCACACAGAAATATAACCAGCTGAAAAGCAGGATGTGGAGAGACATTCAGTCCACAACCTTCCCCTTCCTCCTCAGATCTCTTCCTTCTCTGAAAAGATTTAGCAGTGTGCTGAGTCTTATTAATGTCACAAAGAGCCCCACAGTAATGCTCTATGCTGAAATTATTTATACCATCACATTTTTTCCTTTTTAAAATTACTTCAAGATTCTTATTCCTGTTTTTTTTGTTTGATTAGGTTTTTTGATTTTTTTTGTGGTTTGTTGTTGGTTGGGGGTTTTTTGCTGTTTTTTGGGGGGGGTTTGAGGGATTTTTCCCAAATGGCTTCAGACTATGGACAAATGTATGCAGTGGTGTTTGGAAAGGCTGTGGTGTGATGGAAGTCTTCTAGAAAAATCTGTTTAGTATTACACAATTTTGATTTTAGAGCTGGGGAATAGAGTAGATGTATTTGATTTCTGCCTTATCATCCTGCCCAGAAGTCCTAAAGTGGAAACTGCACATGCTCTGAATGCATTGCCTTTGCAGTGGAGTGCAGAAAGCTGTGTTGGTCTTCTTTATCTTCAGCTAAAAGCCAATTTTTAACTGAAACAGTATGCATAGTTATACAGAACTTTTATATTGGCAATAAAATACTTTGGCCAAGCAAAAAATATTGTGTTTCACACTAAAGTCTGTCTCAGAAAAGCACAGATTGAACCAGCTTAGCTCTTTAGTTTGGCTAGGGGAAAATTATTTCATTCCTGTTGCATCTCTCCTCCATCTCTGACACATCTATCAAAATACTGGACTTACCAGCTAAAGTTTCCAGCCACTGTAAGTTCAGTCTCAAATGGCAAAGCCTGGCTGGCAAGCTGAACTCTGCTACCAGAAAAATAGTATTCTCTAAACCTGACAGCTATTTTAAAGGTCATTAAATGAGAGAAAGACATCCATAAGAGGCTCTTCATGCAAACTGCTGATCTGGCCTGTAAATAGTTCATACATGAGACCAGCTACTTAATTTTAAGATTTCCAGACCAACCACTTGCAATACTACATTGGTGTAAAGTGTTTTATTTAAAATGTAACTGAGGGCTATTCCTATGTTAGCCCCAAAAGGGTACAGCAAAGACAACATTGTGGGTTTGAGATGGGGGATTTTCCTTGCTAATGACAATAACTGTCCAAGGGATACAGCCTGGCATAGGTGTCACTGCAGCTTCCAGGGCTTGCAACTCTTGCAGTTCTCTGTTTCTCTAAAACATGTATTTAAATGAAATAGGGATGATTTGCCCATTTCTCAGTGCATATGCCTCATCCAAAGAGTGATGGAGGTTGTTAGTGATATGTTTATAAATTCTTTGAGGTATTCCTAAAAGCTGTTAAAAGCACAAACCACCCAAATCAGCCTTCAGCATCTGTTGGGAAAAAAAATAAAAATGAGCTGCCTGAAAGATCCACATGCCAGGCTAAATGACAGAGTAGGATTAGAGTCAATCTTGATGATCACTTCATGAAGCCAAATGGCTCAAGAAAAAAAATATTTTAACAGATACATAAGCTATTTTATTACATTAAATGCTTTCCAGGATCCTGAAACCCTGGGGAAATCAATCCTGGATACAAAATACTCTATTTTGGGTGGACAAAACAGTGTAACATTTTTCCAAATCGCATTTATTTGCACTGATTACATATGTGCAAGACATATATATCCAACCAAATATTTCATCTTAGTTACAATCAAGAATGTAATCAGTCAGGCTATGTTTTAAAACCTTCAGGAAACAAATTTTCATTTAGGAACCACAGGATGCACCTTTTTGAGACAAGTGAAAATACTGGAGAAACCAAGTAGACTTCAGTATACATGGACACAAGTGTTAGTTGTCCTCCAGTAACATGGTTAAAGAGCTGTTCATGAGAAATAAGTTTATTTAGTAGTATCTCAGACTAAAAAGTGTGCAGAGCATTACAGACATACAGACACACATGTTAGTTTCATAATTACTACTTACAATCCTAAAAATAGCTGAGCATTTAAACAGAAAAATCTGCTTACTGTCACTATGTAATTTGTTAATGTTACTTAGAAAAAGAACATGTATGGTCCCTGTTAATAAACGGGAATCACCTCTTGTCTTTACAAGGACTATGATACTAAAGTGTTTTCACCTGCATATTTTGGGGTTTAAAATTTAAAGTTCGGGAGAGAAAAAAACAGAATGATCCAAAAAACCAGCCCAATTTAATTTCTCATAAGTTTAGGAAGATACTTAAAAGTGGTCCATGCATGAACCCAGATGCACTTCTGGATGATGTGTATGCAACTGGGGTTAATGGAGCTTTCATGTCAACTGAAAATTAGCTACAGTAAATTGAACTCTGCCTTGCCTCTCTCCCTGTCTGGGCCTTGCCCATGCTTTAGAGGGTAAAACAGTTCAGCCACCCTACAGGCATCACAGGTGATTAAATATTTTGAGAGAGAAGCAAATTTCCAGCATGATTTGCCTTGGACCTGAAGGTTCTATAAACAAGCTCTACACAAACAGATCTTGAAGAAAACATAATGAGGTGAGGAGCTGGATTTCTATCAATACAATTTCTGAAATGAGATGTCTGTATTGAGCAACTGGGAAGTGTTTCAGGCACGCGGCTGCAAAGGTTCACAAAGCAAACTGCAGTGCTGGTGGCATGAGACCCAGACAGCAAAGAAAGTCACTTGTATTTAATTATATAGATTTATTTGTATATTTAAATATATATTTTAATTCAGGACAGCTCACGTTCTGCAAAGCACAGGGCTGAGAAAGGTCGGTGTGTCTGTTCAACCCTGAGCAGCAGGGATGCCAGACAGATACCAGGTACTGTCATGATGGGGTGGAAGTGACCTGCTGGAAACCTCTTTCTTGGAGCACAAAGGGAATGGTGTGCTTTATCCCAAAGGCATGTCCACAGAAATAGATCCTAAAATTTAGTTCTTCTATAGATGTGGAAGGACCAAAACCTCAAAGTGGCTTCAGCCCTGTGAACAGCAAAAGGTAGTTTGGTCAAAGGTCGATTCAAAGGTGCTCTAATACCTAAGTCAGAATTTGAATAGTAAGACAACGTTATTTATCCAGTATGCAGGTCTTGGTGTTATCATTTCCCCTCCCCTTTCTTCCTTTGTTAATCTGCTAAACGTAGTTTTCCCACGTTTCAAAAGAGAAGTAAACTATTCTCCTCTTTGATTCTTTTCAAAATAAATTAGCTGGAGCCAGTGTGGGATTATTCCAATAAGTAAGAATCACCAAAACCCCTGTTGATTGATCACCCAGACTGACAGATTGTAATTATAGACACATCGTAGACACACAAAGCATAATCTTACAATTAACTTCAGAATTTAACTTGTCTTATTCTTGCATCTGAGTAGCACTTCAGAAAACCCCTTTTATACACAGACACAGAGAATGAAATGTTATTTCTTTTAAAGCTTTAATGTCTGCCTGCAGCTGTAACTTGCTCTTGTACACAAAATGTGTTTGCTGACATTTAATACCAGTGCTGCAGGCACAAAGCTGAGAGCACAAAGCTCCCCACTCCCTGGGGTCACTTTGTACCCCCAGTGCTCCACTACCCACCCCCTCCCCCAATTACAGACAACTTGGAGCCCCAAGAACAAGAACACACCATCTATCCCCCACACAATTCCCTAATGAATCCATCCTGGCCATGTCTCTTTACCCTCCTCAGTGCAATGCTATCCCCACTCCCACAAAATCATCCTCTTTCCAGACCTGTTTGGCAAAAGTACAGACAAGGACTATGGGAAGGTGATGTTCTTAAGAGGTCAAGGGAGGATCCCTTCTACACTGTGTGCCCAAGATCCAACCAGTCCCCACATAGTTACCACTTATAACAACTAACCTGTCTCCAGTTACCAGTTTAAGTGGGAAAGAGTGACTCAGTTTGTGCAGCACGTGCCTTCAAAGTACCTGCTGGTGTGCTCAGTGGTATGGAATTTCTGCTTCCAACAGACTGGGAGAGTGCTTTGGCAAGACCTTTAAAAAAGATGGCTACTCTAGGTTTTTATGACAGTAGGTAAACTGAGAAATTTCTTCCATCATAATAAGCTAAATTTAAAAATATAGCTAAAACTTCACCATGTTCAATCATGAACATTTGGAGGTAGGTGTTTTACAGTGCTGTGTAGGATAGACATTCACCAGACCTTTCATAGGTTCCCCTACACCACCAGAGAAGAGGCTTGCTCTCCTTAGTCCTTGTAGTGGATGTTACACCCATACATGTTTCTTTACTTGCTTCAGTTCCTGCTTCTGGTCTGCCACCTTTACTAACTCCCAAAGGCAACTATTCTTACACCTCTAATTGCATTCAGAGATGTCTTAGGCAATGGAACAAGTTTCAGGCCTTTGCTACCCACATAATTTGCAGAGTTAAATTAAGGAAAAGGGAAGAGGTGGTGAAGCTTTAGGATCCAAGATCTGGAACAGAAAAAATAGCAGTGCTGTCTGTTTTAAAATATGTATAGCCTTTCTCCTTCTGTAATCCCATCTCTGAAATTCTTATTTCATCCCTTCATTACCACTAGTGTCTGCCACTTCCCACACTGCTCACAGCAACAGAAATATATCATACATGGAAAAAAATTTTCTCTTTTAATACAATTTCTGATATCTTTTATGTTCTAGAAGATCTGAATCACTTGCTCAGTCTATTATCCTTGTGTCACTGCCACTACTTCTACCACAGCAAGTTGCATTTGGCTTGTCTAGGCATTAAGAATCATTGGGGTTTTTTTCCCCCCCACGCAGAGTAAGGTGCTGAGCATGCAGCTCTTTTTCTGGTGTCAGAGATGGGGAAGGAGGGGCAGGAGCAAAGATTCGTACCAGAAATACAAATCACCATCAGCTGTGGCTACTGGAGCACTCATGAACTAGATGCTGTCCCCCAACACTAAGTGGTACCTCATATTACAAAGTCTCAAATGTGTTTACAAAGCAAGTCTTCCCTTTCTACCCTCTTTCCTCCACCCCAGTAAAGGTTTTGCTCTTCACTTTCCTGCTTGGTTTTTAAGGCAAGTCTCTAACCTTTGCAGCTGCCTTACTAAATCATAAGAATGGTAATTTAGGTAGCAGCTTGATTGTGCAACCAGCTTGAAACGCTAAGGTGGTCCCCAGAATCTTAAAAGCCAACAATAGCTTTCACCATACAGGGCTTCACCTGAGAAAACATCAGCATCAATCCAGAAGCCCTCAACTCAAGCTACACTACATTTACAGCTAAAAATTTCAAATAAAGCCAATTAAAATAGACAACAAATGAACAGAGAAGATGAGTAGGAGGCAATGCTAACTCCAAACAGTCAAAAAAATGAGTCAGTTCGCAGAACAAATTGGGTTTTTTGTTCAAACCTCTGCAGTAAGATGAATTCATATTCTCCAGGTATTTACAACTGCCTAAGGCACTCATGGCTTAGGAATCTCATATGGCCAGAGGTGCCAGCTTCTAAAGAAGCCAGCACACAGGACAGCAAGAGCTTGGGTAAGGGACAAACCAGCTGTCTGAAGCTTGTCCCCCCTTTTGTGAAAAACGCAGGGGAAGGAGACAGTTTTTTTCCTTTCACAGATGGGAGCTCTCCTCCCCACCCACTCTTCCCTATAGCTTGTATTGAAAAGTGGTTAGTCATAGCAGGACACAGATGCATTCATGCCTGGATGATGAAACTCAGATGATAACAAGAACATGTTCTTGTCTACAGGCCAGTAGTCAACCACGTGTTTTCCTTGCAAGCCAGATTTTACAATTCCTTTGTGCCAAGGAGTGCAAATCACTTTTGTTTAGCCTTACTCAGAATATTGGGGAAATACACTACGTTTTCTTCCCACAGTGAACAAGGTTCCAGATGTTCTTCCACCACGTTTTCTTTCTGTCCAGGCTTCTATTTCCTCACAGTGACAAATACACACACACACACACACACACACAGCTGCTGGCCATAAGATCTACAGAAGTCTAAACAAAATGAGGACCAAGGGCTGTGGACATGGACGAAGCTGATGCAGAAAGTCAATTAATGTATGACAGGGGCATGTACCTGGCAAGGAGAATGCCCTCATTCTGAGGATTAGCCCTTTGGAACACACGACATTGCAAACATTCATTTGCAATTCAGTGAGTAGTAGTTCATCATCTCAGTTTAAATTAGACACTATTGAACTGGTCTAAATATATTTACTTGTTTGGTTATGATGCTCCTCTGAAAATGCTGTCCTCACTTTGAGAAGACATGCACAACACAATTGTAAGAAATCGAGTGTTCCCTGAATTTGGCAAGACATAGAACATATGCAGGATGGGCAAAACCATGACAAGCATTTCTGGGGTTGCAGTTACTGACCTTGTTCACATCTTCATGCTCAACTAGTGTGAAAACACAGCTATTTACTGAGTCTCACCAATTTTTAAGCAGAACACCCTGATGCACCAGAGCACTCAAGGCTGAGGTATAAAATCACCTTTTCAAGACCAAACTTAATAGATTCAGATTACCAATGTATTAGCAGGTAAAAATGCAGATGAACAACGAAGAAACCTCTTAGGAAACGGAACTCCCCTACTAGTAGTTAATTTTTTTTGAAATGTCTTTGAAATCCAATTAAAGACTCAAACCTTACCAGAGCATGATCAAGTCATTTCAGTGTTTTCTGGTTTCGAAGCAGCCCTTGGCATTCAGTACTGTTTCATCATTTCATTTTGTTACTAAATCAAGGAGGTCTCTAGTTAGTCACTTCATACCAGAACTTTAATGCATTAAACTATGTGAAATGGCTTCTCCTCCTTCCGTCCTGCCATAAGACAAACTGTAGCACAAGCAATTCCTGTAGGGTTATAGCTGTGCTGACTCACAAGTAGCTGTTGAATGATACCTCATAGGATAGAAATCAGGACCAGTATTATAAACTCTTCAATATTATTCTAGTTTAAGAAAATGAAGAGCTATGATGAAGCCTCCTGAGGCTTCATTAAAAGTTAACTAGAGAATTCTCCTCTCCCACTCCCCATTTTACTGGTGGCTTTGTGCTCAGTCTGGATTTGTATGGATCTCTCCTGTACTGCTTAAAGAGCAGCAACTGCCAGAAACAGGAAGGCAGCCTGTGAGAAGAAAGGGCTATCATCAGTGCCACATCTTAGGGTGAAATCATCGTATACTGGTTCTCATCACCTGAAGAGCAAGAATTTGAAAAATGAGGATTGGGACTGCTAACTCACAAAAAACAAGGAGGAAGAGAAGGAGGTATATGGTATTTTCCAAAGTTTTGAACTTACCTAAGCCAATCCTACTTTTTACCCTCTAAATGCTCCTGCACTGTGCTTCTCGTCCAGTGATAGGAAAGGGAGTCAGAGTGAGCCAGGATGTGAGTGGTGCCTGGGAGGTGCAAGGGCAGCAGGCAAGAAGTGAGCCTCAAGGGCCCAGCAGAGCCCTGACAAGGGACTGCACTCAGTGCTCCAGGGACAAGAAGCAACATGTGGGAGACACCCCTGGAGTCACAGAATATGCCAAATTGGAAGGAACCCACAAGGATCATCGAGTTCAACTCCGAGCCCTGCATAGGACTATCCCCCAGAGTCACACCATGTGCCTGAGAGTATCACTCAAATGCTTCTTGAACTCTGTCAGGCTTGGTGCTGTGACCACTTCCCCAGGGAGCCTGTTCCAATGCTCAAACACCCTCTGGGTGAAGAACCTCTTTCTAATATCCAAACTAACCCTCCCTGACACAACTTCAGGCTATTCCCTCAGGTCCTGTCACTGGTCACCACAGAGAAGAGATCAGTGCCTGCCTCTCCTCTTCCCCTCACAAGGAAGTTGTAACTGCAATGAGGTCTCCCCTCAGTCTCCTTTTCTTCAGGCTGAACAGACCAAGTGCCCTCAGCTGCTCCTCACACGGCTCCCCCTCAAGGCCCTTCACCATTTTCGTTACTCTCCTTTGGACACACTCCAATAGCTTAATGTCTTTTTTATGTTGTAGTGTCCAAAGCTGCACACAATGTTCGAGGTGAGGCCACCTCAGTGCAGAGCAGAGCAGGAAAATCCTCTCCCTTGACTGGCCAGGGATGCTGTACCTGATGCCCCCCTGGACATGTTTGGCCCTCCTGGCTGCCAGGGCACTGCTGGCTCATATTCAAGTTGCCATTGACCAGGATCCCCAGGTCCCTTCCTATGGCAGCTTTTCAGTGTCTCGTTCGCCAGTCTGTAAGTACATCTGAGTTTGCCCTATTCCAGGTGCACTTCCCCTTGTTGAACTTCATATGGTTGGTGATTGCCCAGTCCTCTGATTTGTTGAGATCTCTCTGCAACGCCTCCCTGCTTTTGAGGGAGTCCACAGCTCCTCCAAGGAAAAAATCTTCCTCCCCTAAATACAAAGCACTTTACAGAGCACAAGCAGCAGGCATTTGGCAAAAATGGCCCAAAGGAGCCCTGACAAGTGGACGTGCTCAGTGCTGTAGACAAAGGTGAAAAAACCCAGGGAAAGAGTGCCAATTTGCCCTGGGGGAGAATTCTAACCCCAGAGCTGGCGATAAGCTATTCAGTGAACATGTGAGCAAGATCTGCCTCCTCATCTCACAGGCTGGTCTTTCCTCCAGGAGATGGAGCCATCTCAGGGACTTCCAAGAATGGCCACATGAACCATGTCTGATTGACCCTGGAGGCAAGACTCCTTCCCATGCCTGGCAGGACACCAGTGGGTGCTCCAAACCATTGGGACCTCTTGCAACATCTCTGCATCCCATTTCTAAAGGCAGCTGCCTCTGGATTTGCAGGGGATGAGGACAGAGAGCGCTGCAGTGCTTCTCAAGAAGGTATTCCCTTGGCCTTGCCACTGGAGTCAGTGGTTCTTCTCGTCTCCTGAGGAGCTGGTATCTCCTGAGGCCTGAAGCAGGATTTTGACCCACCAGATGGACTTTGAACATGGCTCTACCAGGATGTGGCCTTGCAGAAGAATCTCCAGCAGCCTCAACCAGCCTCCAGTCTTCCTCCCTGCAAGTAATTCCACCAGTTCTTCAAAGGCTTCATCTCAGATGTCTTTGGACCATCTGCTGGGCTGGCTGGCCAGGGACAAAGGAGGATGCTCCCTTTATTCTGCCCTGGGGCACTGTGAATACTACATTGCCAGGTTGTGGCACTGTGACACAAGGGTGTTGCACCCAAAGGTGCAGCCCTGCCCACCAC
>WBMV01000298.1:826222-1066394 GCA_013396655.1 Campylorhamphus procurvoides | reverse complement strand
TCAAAGGATGGCATTGTGGTGCTGCTCCTGAGGCAGTCCCCATACCCAGGAGGCTGTTCCCACTCTTGTTGGCCATACACTGGGCACAGCTGAAATGAGCTGGGAATGGTGGCGAGATGAAATTACTGGTAAGGTTATTCAGATATCTAAAAGAAACTATGAAAACCAATCTTCTAGCACACACTTGATAATTAATTGGTGTCCAAAACTGGTGCCATGAGTGGAGTAAACTGCCAGAAAAGGTCTCTTCAGTTAAAGAATCTCAACATTTTGGTGCCACCTTTGTGGGAAGAGACAGGCTCTTGCACGTGTCCAGGTATGTTTCTAATGGATCAGCAGGCAGATTGAGGCTAGAGATAAACTCCCTTGAGAGAAGTGTCCCCTGTCCAGAGGGCTGTTAGGAAAAAGTTTGTCAGGAGCAAGGGCCTGGTCTCCCCCTGCGACAGCATGACCCACTTGGTGGATGAGGGAAAGGCTGCTCAAGTCAGGTGGGGGTTGGCCTCTTCTCACAGGTAACAAGAAACAGGGTAAGTAGAAACTGCCTGAAGTTGTAGCATGGGAGGTTTAGGTTGGCTATTAGGAAAAATTTCTTCACAGAAAGGATTGTTGATTATTGGAACAGGCTACCCAGGAAAGGGTAGAGTCACCATCCCCAGAGGTATTTAAAAGATGTGTAGATTGGCCCTTAGGGACATGGTCGAGGGGTGGACTTGGCAGTGTTAGGTTAACTGTTGGACTCCATGTTCTCAGATGTCTTTTCCAACCTAAATGATTCTACAATTCTATAAAAGTCATTACCACATGCAGCAGACTCAGCAATCTGTGTCTGGACCTATCCACATTTTCCCCTCTCAAAGCATGTTACTGTGCTCAATATCTCAATGATTATGAAACTGGCAACAAGATATTTACTTTGATCAAGGTGTTTATTGCATCTCAGAGGGCACACATGCACTGGGGATTTTTTCTTTTTTTTTCTATTTTTTTTGTTTGGGATTTTTTTCTTTTTGAACTGAAATACAAAGAAAAGCCATTTTGAAATCAGCTTTTTATAGAACTTTCCCATTACAGTGTATGTTATCCCCACAGCAAATTCAGATACAACCACTTTTAATGGTACCATACATTGATTAAATAGTTCATTTGAAAGACTTCAGGTGAATATCTTTCCAACCCAATATGCTTTTACAGAGAACTGCCAAGCCACTTGTAACACTGATCAACAGTGACCTCATTGAAGAGTCAAGATCTTACACCAAGCCATCAGCAGAAACAGTATGAGAACAAATAAAAATTAAAGAAACACAGTATGTACAGTAAAGGGCATGGATCTCTGGATCAGAATTAAATCTAATCACCAATAGTACAAAAGCTACTCACAGCGCATTCGGGGCAATGGAGAAAACACTAGCCTAAGGCATACACAGGTAAGCACTAAATTAAGAGATGTACAGAAGAACTGAACAGAGATGAGTAACATCACTTGTAATGTTTTGACTACAGATATACCAAAAAGTGCTCTCATATTTGAAATCCCTTAATGTTAGCATAACTATGGTTGCTTTTTTCCCAACTACATGGAGAGAAACTGACCCTTTACTTATTTTCAGTGCATTTAGCAAGAACTGATAAATATGCCAATTTTAAAAGCAAAAACTTAAATAATTAAAATAGATTTTAAAATAAAAACAGCAATAAATATGGTATTCTTTCAGATATGATTTTTCATTCTTGGTAAATCATTGAAAAAGTATTTGTTATGGAAGTTTTCCTTTATATTACTTTAAATTATCTTAACATATACAGTGCCACAAAAATAAAACATTTTTTTCACGACAATTGAGATTCCTGTGACTGGGAAAAAAAAAGTATTCTGCACAATTTCTCAAGTATTTTCTTTACTATCTTGTATTATCACACTATGTTTTGTAACAGATAAAGGAGAAATTGGGTCCTAGGGAAAATTTAGGTGTCCTCAAAAAGTTATATACATTGAAACCTTCAAAAACCACAGACATTGCTCCAAATGGCTCACCAAACAACAGCTGCATAATCTGCCCCCATGGGATAGGTTCAGAAAAGCACTAGAAGGCATCAGAAACATACATCCATTGTTTAAATTGTAAAACACAAATAACCCAAGTACACAAATTCCGAGAGAGTAGGGATAACAGCTAAGGTAGTACACATTCCTAATGTTCACTTTCACAGCTGTGCTACACGTTTCAGGAGGAAGAGAAAGTCTGAGTAAGCGCTAGGTTTGGTACTGGTGGCTCACTTGGAAACTCTGAGCATCCATTTGTAGAACTCCAGACTCACGTTTTTAGCATCCAGTCAGAAAAACTGCAGCTGTAAATACAGAAAAGTATTAGATGAAAACTGGAGCAATGAGTTAGTAAAGCACATTCTAGAAAGAGCACCAAACGTGCTCATCTCTTCACACCTCCAGGGAGTTGCTATCAGTTTTTAATGAAGCATCACTCTTCCCACAGATAGTTATGAATCTCTCTCCTATATATTATTATCTCTCTGCTATAAATACAAATTGAAAGCAGTGAGTCCCAGCAATGAAGGTGCAAGCCCAATCCTGGCCATCTCCACCAGGTGCCAGGTATACCTCCCTGTGGCTGGAATTTGGAGAAGGGTGAAGTGGGACTGGGTGATGCCTGCTAAGAACAGCCTGATCTCATCCACTGCTGCCAACTCCAGTGCAGAGGAGGCTTACAACAAGTTTTGCAATTAAGCTCTATGAAGGAAGAAAAGTGACTCATGAAGAAGGCTTTAAAGTTATGTAATGACTGTCCTCTCCTCACCTGGCAAATTATTCTAGGCTTAATTATGAAATGCCTATCTTCTGCATTATTATTTTTCAACTGGCATAAGTGTTCCGTTCAAGTTGACATTTCTACTTGGTCCTCTTAACATCCTTCTCCAAAGACCTAACAGTAACACTTTGGCCTTTTTTCCTTCCATTCTGCAGTACTGCTTTTCTGCTGCTTCTCCATTTTTTCTCTACATGTACTTCTCTGTTCTTCTTCACTTTTGTTCTACACAACACTGCTCAGGACCTCATGCCTTTAGCATTCAGAGAATTACTGCCTTGAAAAACTGTATGGTGGGGGAGAACATTAGCTGGCAGCCGTTAAGAGATGCAAACAACCTTCCCTTGATGACCAGAATATGTAAGTTTTACTTCTTTTGATACCTTCACACCTATGATACAAAATCTGTTTCAATACCCACAAGACTGGAAAAAGCCTCTTCAGCACCACATTCCTCCCCACCCCCCCAGTATTTTTACCATGTCATAATTCTATATGTTTCAGTATTAATTTCAGGAAAAAAGTCAAACCTGAAACCTTAGACTGAATAGAAACAAGGTAAAAATGGCAGTTATATGTTGAAGATAACGCTTCCTGGCAGTCACTTATGGCAAAAGAAGTAGTTAAAAGTCAAGCTTTCAGGCTAAAATTAATAGTGTGGACAGAGATTTCAGTTTTCATTATCAGTTCATGTTTCTATCTATCTCTGCAGCTACAATTTTATCAGTCATATTCAACATATTCATACATCTGTGTGCCAGACATGTACCACAGTGTAACATGTTTATGCAGGCAGTCACAGAATACCTTACTGTTTACAAGAAATCCTTGATGTTAAGATCCGCTAATGGGTCCTTTGTTGGAGGTTTCTTGGGACTCTGAGTAGCAGGAGTTGGGCTTGGAGAAAGCTAACAGGCGTCAGCCAGGACAGCAGGAAAAAAACAAAGCAGACAAGAATACACAAGCATTAGATAGATACAGATGGTCCTTACACAAGCACATTGCAAGCATACAAAGTTCTCATTTTTCTGCAAGTTCAGTGTGGTGCCATTTTGCTCAAGCATTGTTTAGATTCCAACCTTACTACAGGGTTAACAATGTTTGGCAGGTTTAATGGATAATGCTAAAGATGCTGCAGATCCTAATTAGCATAGCTTCAAATCACTCTCTCCCTGTAAGACAGAATGGCGTTAGGGTCATCAGCTCAGAGAGAAGATGAGCAACTGTTAGATGGTAAACACCAAGGTGCAGAGTAAGCAGAGTGCATGCTGCAGAGCACGACTGAAAATCCTGCCAACTGGTATTTAAACACAAATTATTCTACATTGGTAATGCACATAAGAGCCCAAAATGTACTGGAAACATGACTAGATTATACAAGGTTCCTCCTTTGGTAGGTATAAAAATCATCAGCTATTCCACAGAAAATGTTTGTTTTCGAGTTCCATGCAATACTTCTCACTATGGTGGTCAAATGTTTCTCCCAACCTGTCCTTATTCCTCCCCATCCCTACCTTAACCCAAGGCACTAGAGGTATTTTATATGTAACCCCTGTACCCTGATGACTACTCTTTTAGAAGAATTGTCTGTATCCCATAATACTGTTCTTGGCAAGTGCAGAGACAGGTTGAGGTGGGAGGAAAAGCAAGACCAAGTATGTTCTTAGAGCAGTTTCAAGATCTTCCCATTTGTACAGAGAAAACCCTGACACGGCTCATTTGGAATGTAGTTCCCTACTTAAAAAGTGTGGTTTGCTACATGTTGACTGCTTAATATTTGCCAAACAGGGGAGGTGTCTTGGTTTCCAGAGTTACAAGTGAGATTTTAGAGCTGCAGCATCAGCTTCCATCTCCCACCTTACTTGAAAGACAAGATGGACTTCTGGCTTACAAAGAAGCAGAATGCCAGAGCTAAGTCATCCCCTGCCTCTCCTCTGGAAGGGCCCTTTCCTTTTCAGAATTATTACAAACCTAACTCTCCTCTGAAAAAATAGCCTGGAACAGGTTACTACAGCTTATGCTGTATCACTTACTGGCTAGAAGCTAAAAGCTTTGCATCACAGTGGGTACATGCTGCTGCACTTCCAAATTTATGACCCTTAAGTTAAAAAAATTCCTAGGAAACTATGAAAAGCAGCTGCTATTACCCACTTCAACAGGAAGGACAATATGGCTCAACTCACTCAACCTACTTCACCATTAACTACTCTGTTATGTTTTTTCAGCATATTAAAGAAAGGGTTCATCTCCCTGGCAACCAGTAACTTGTGACACAATGGTTCCTCCTTATTTTTAATTAGTGCAGAATTAGGAATTGGTTTGCTTTAGTTTTAGGTGGCCAAACTCGTGTCCCCTCTCTGTCTAAATATGTGAATATCACAAAGTCAGATGAGGTAAATATAGTTTAAAAACAAGAAGGATTGAGCAGTCATGTATCTCCCACTTACAAAATAATACAGTGACTGATCAAGATTATTCATCTGCATTCCTTTAATGTAAATTAGAAAAAAAACTCTCCACGGTATTTAAATCTGTGCATTGCTGTGAAAAACAAGCATCCTGTGCACTCTAATGTTGCATACGCTATGGTAGTTCATATCTGAATGCAGTTGTTTTGCACTGAAAGAAACCTAGCAAGCTATCAGCCTGAAACAGATCAAGTCATATTTACTGAGAAACAGCTGTCGTGCCAGAACGGGAGACTTTAGCTTGCTCATAAACAGGTCAGTTTTCTGAGGAGTCTCTCGGTGGGCTGGGAGGAAAAGATGCTGAGAGCAGCTCTACTAAATTATGGTAGGCTGCGAACAGAATAGCAATGCCCACCAACTCCACTCTGAGCTTTACTCAAGTATCTCCCAAAGCCAGATCCTGAATGCAGTTAGCTGCCAGAGACTTTTCAAACCTATTTCATTGGTTTCATTCAAGGCAATTGGTAAAAATTAAGATGGTTCTTGCGATCTGCTGCAAGCCAGGCAGCTGATCCTGTAGCAGACCTACAGCTAGAGCTGAACTGAGACAATGCATATAACATAAGCTACTTTGTAGAGAAATGGAGAGGGATGAAACATTCATCCAGCAGCAGTGCTTACCTGTACACCAGGGCCAGTGGCTGCTCCAAATGGGGGCCTCATCATAGGCTGCCCGTACATAACTGGCTGTTGGGGCATCATGGGCACACCTGCACCTGCTGGGGGCTGTAAATCAACACAGAGTCAGCAGGGTGCTGGGGGAAGGAAGGAGAGCTGGGTGACAGAAGAGACTCACCATCCCAAATGCTGCTCCTGGCTGTGGGACAGGTGGAGTACCTCCTGCGGCAGGAACAGCACTTGCTGGAGGCACAGCTCCTGCCTAAAAAATAGATTTTAAAAAAAACAGAGAAAGGAAAAAAAAAAGCAAGAATCTAACACCAACCATCTGGAAACCACACAGTCTCCTCGGCATTCTCAAAGCTGTTCTGAAAAGCAGGACTGTTATGCAGCACATATGTAACCTCAAAACCACAAGGTTTCAAAGAATGAGAGAGCTGAATGAGTCCTTATGCTGATGCTCTGCTTGCTTCTTCATAAGAATGCAAGGGTGACAGACTCCATTCTCTTCATGACTAGAGTCCATTTACTGAATACAACTCATAACAGGCCCAAGAAAATATACATTTTCCTCTGCCTTCTACATAGTGTAAGAAATCATCCCAACTTCCTAACAGCTAACACACTATAGCACTTGTAGTACTGTATTTTAGTAAAAGCAGATTGTAAAGTTAAGGGAAATAGCTGCTATAATAAGTTTTCACTTAAAAAAAATAATTATGCACAAAGATTCATTTAAGTTAAAGAGTAAGTTCACGCACTTAAGCCACAATCAGAACCATTACAGACTTTACTGAGGACAGTTTAGTTCATCTTGCTATGCTTTTCATTCATATGCCTGACTTGCTATGATTTTCATTCAAATAACACAAAGGGAAAAAAAGGCTATCCTTCTCCAGAATTCAGGAAGAGAGAACTGTTAGTTTAGTAGTCTGACAGGCTATGTAACACAAGAGCATCTTTGAAAAATGCCAGCCCACCCCACTTATCCAGTATGACCTACACATCAACCCTTTTGGCCTCCTGGTCTTTAACTTCCCATGCACACTCTCCTTATGGCCTTGAGAGCATCCAAGTCTTTACTTTTCACAGATATACATAAAATCCAAATCATTAACAACTCTGAAGAGAGGCAGAAAGCATTCAGGGAAGGGATTTAAAAATGGCAGTAGAATTTCATTACTGCTATTGCATGACTTAAGCATATGGGCAGAATCTTTCAAGCTGTCATAGAAGCATGTATGGTCATGCCTGTGCCTCCACATCCTTGACTCCTACCTCGAGTCAGTTACATCCCACTACACTGGGAGAGCAATGAAACTTTCATCCAGCAGTTCAAAGGACAGTGCAGTCTCTGCAGATACACTTGAATTAGTCACTGCACTGTCCACTTCTGTGAATGCTGCATTTAGTGCCCTTGGCTGATCCTTGCTTTCAGACTAAAACATGCCAGTTTCTTAAGAAGCTGGAGACAAGTCATGATAACCTGTCCCAGATTCATTAATCAAACACCCTACATTTTCTGGCTAAGAATTCATGAACCTCTATTTCACTCTGAAAGTTTTCTAGGGAACATTTCAATTCAAAGCCTGTACTGTGCTAGCAGCATCCTCATACTAAAACAAACATCTGGACACTCAGGTATGAAAAGCAAGTAATAAAACACCCAGGCTAATGACATCAGATGCACTGATGTGACTGCATTCACATTGCAGCTCAAAATCCAATTAGGCAGATGTCAAGAAAATGGCCACACAAAATGAATCTGCTTTTGCCTCAAAGCAGTAGGGTCACTTGAGGGAACAGGCTTTTATGAAATTCTGCTGAATTTAATCCAGAAATTGAAAGGTCACAAGGAAGGGAAGAAGCAACCAAAAAAGTGGTTCAACAGTGACACGAAGAAAAGCTGCTTCACGTTCTCCACATTTATTTTTCCTGATGATCTGGTTTTCTTTGGTTTCAAAAAACACCTAAGTGCATGATTTTGAAGAAATATATATAACACATATTTCATGAAATGCTATCAAAACTACCCAGCTTTCCAGAAAGACTAGTTACTTATCAGATGGTAAAATCACTACAAGATCAGGCTGATGTTAAAGAAGCTTGACGTTTCACGTAGTACAACTCCTCAGATAGTTCACATATAAGTAAAGCAATGAGAGTTTGAGGACATTATTTTCAAGCCTGCAGCACAGAAATGGTTAATCACTACTACCATATCAGCACATTGCCTGAGAATTGCCAGCTGGACAGACAGTCCAAAAGGAGCCATGTCAGTAGCTTCAAGCTAGTTTTAAGCCAGCAGGAATAACTGCAGTACAGACGAGGTGTTGTTAGTATCTTCATGTTTAGTAAATAAATACAATAAGAGATCAAAAAAAAAATTAAGTTCACTTACACTGTACAGTATGGCCCAGCCTTTCTATTAAGAAAAAAAGTTGATGTTACAACTAACACTTTTGGTGAAGTACAGGAAATTCTTGTATCTTCCACAAGGTTAAGGAACATGATTAGAGTCATGTTAACTACCACCCGACTGTGTCAGTAAGGAACTGAAATGGTCCCCATTTAGAGTTCTTTCCTTCCCTTGCAACCCAACATTTTTCAAATGGAGGTTGATTTATGCCTTGTGAGACTTCTGATGAGATGAGGTATGACACCTCTTCACAATGCTCTTGTAGCTTACTAATGATCAAGCTGCTCTTGTGCCAAATGTGAATTTTTAGCTTAATTCAACCCTCTTCTAAGTTAGTGCCTTCTGATGCTTTTTACAGGGTAATCCTGTAAAAAAAAAATCCTAACTTTTCCAACAGACTGCTTTATCCTGGTAGATAAGTTACCCACTTCTAATCTACCGTCAGCCACCTGATCGGTACAAGTACTGTGTAGTCTTTTGCTCTACTTCATTCAAGAAAACTGGAAAAAAACCTATTTATTTTCTCTCCTTCCAGTACTTCAGCTTTGGATCAAAAGCATTTTCTTTTGGGCAATCGACCTGGGCCTCATGCTGGCAAGACTTACATGGCTTATCACACAGCTGAAGATGTCCACTGGTATTAAATGCACATGTAGAGCAACATCCTGATACTTACACTAGTCTATTTTTCATTTACCTGTACTCAATGATTTATTTATGCCAGCTGTAAACCTGTCCTTTAAAAATGTGATTTGAAACATTAATATAATTTATACAGGAGCAAACTCTTTGGCTGAAGCAGACTGGAGCAGTACCTACATGTATGCTTGCACCATCCCATGAAATATTGATAGTTCAACACCAGTGTTATCTATGGACTGACCACCTACCAATGGAGCACCTGGGACACCACCAGTTGACCATGTTGCAGGTGCTACTTTTGGCTGCCAGTTGGCTCCTCCTGTTAACTTTTTCTCTCCAGCATTCCACTGAAGGTCTCCCCTAATAGAGAGGGAGACAGGCAGGCTATTATTTGCATACTCCCACAGTGAAAATGAAAACCAGTCGCAGCACATGTTAACATTAGACGTGCAGCTACATTAGCTTATGGTGTATGCAGTTATTAAGAGAAAGATACTTTTAGTGACACTCAGTTTCAAGGGTTGTTAGCAGTAGATATCAGCACACTCTATACTGAAATCAGTTACATGGTTATCGCCTTTGTGGTGAGATTTAAAGAGAAGTTTTATTTAGTATTGACTGAAGGTAACATATCACATATACCCTTGCAAAGTAGGAAGAGGGACTGCTACTGCCTATTCTACTGGGGCCAGGCAGTAGAGCTGCCTACTAGATGTCTTTGAAAGGTCATTTCATTGCTGGAAATCTTGCTCAGACAGCTGAAGGAGGAAAGCATTCAGTTCTGAAAAAAGTCAATAGATACAAGAGAAACAAATCATTCATAGAATAAAAGGGCTGCTGCAAAGCCAGCTTTTGTTAGAGGCTGCTCTTTCCAGATTAAAATATACCATTTGAACACAGCAGATTGAAGGAAGCCATGTTTTAAGGAATAAACCTCTTGATATGTTTATACATATCACTCCTATCGCCTCCACTGAGGCACAAAACGTTTTGAAGTCTTGCATACAGAAGAAGACTCAGGACAGAAGTAAGTTCAGTACAAAATAAGTACATCCAGCATCACTATGATGTATTAGCTTAGATTACCAAAGGGAGCTATAGAATTTATTATCTGGGCAATTTGTTCACTATTAAGATGTTGGAAATCAGCTATCCAACATGAAGACAGTAATTTACAGGAAAAGAAATATTTCTAAAACTCTGATTAAAGACAGCAAGTTTAAAAGCTATGTCAGGAACACTTAACCTTTTCAGTGAACCTGTATAGAACAGAATAGTTTCTCTACAATTTTTCTGAACTGATTGGGAAGCAGGGGCACATAACCAAGTCATTGTTTCTGAATAAACACTGAAATAGATCTAAGTCTATACAGCAGATTTGAAAATTTCCTTTTATTTTTAAGCAAAGTTGAACTTACTTTTTTGAAGTAGTACCAGAAATTCCAAGGTCTGAAAATTGAAACAAAAAAAGGAAGTAAAAAAAGAAGTCATGTGTTCAGTAAATTAAAGCATGTTGAAGTAACAGCTTACATTTCACTGCACATGGGCTTATAAAGAGAAAAAAGGTTTTGGCTGTCTTCATTTAGACAGCACCAGAGGACTGGCCACATCCACCCACTCTTCAGGACAAACATTTGAGAAATGTTTATAAATGTTGTACACTTGAGAAAGCCACTTTTGCTTCACAAGCAAACCAGAGTAACAGCATTTTGTACACCTAAATATATTATGTAAGAGCCTGAGCTACTTACCATGACTGACAACACTAGTTTCTGTTCCTCATTATACATACAGAAATAAAAAGCTGTTTTTCACATACATGTAAATCTTAACATAACCTGTAAGTTTTACACTGTTTTATCTGCTCTATCATATATAGAAACCCCAAGTAGTTTCCTTAAATACCCTTTGGAAGAAGTTTTAAGCTAAATTTAAAATACTTTTCTCACATGACCAGTACAAGTCCTTAAGTCACAAATCAGTTTTATTTTCTTCCCCAAACATGGATAAACCAAATAACTTGCAGAAGATGTTTCAAGGGATTAAGAGTCCTGCTAACTTCTAAGCATAGTAGTTTTCCCCCACATCTAACAGACGTGAGATCAGTTATATCTTTGTTGTGGTGTGTTTACATATACTAAGAAAGTATTCAATTTATGCAACTCTCCAAAATACAACTTCAGCAGTATTACACCTTAGCCTGGGTGTAACTGTGTTGGGTTTTTTGGCAGGGCTGTGGCTACTATCTTTAGTTACAAAGGCTTGAGCCCTTTTCCTGCTACAGGGAAGAACATAGTTTAGCATTTAAAGAACAAGTTTTGGTAAGTTCACTGTCCAAGAGAAGGTCTGTTCGTGAGGGCTGGTACACTCATCACTCCCCTGCTACTCCTTCTCTCATTAAGCATGAAGTCAACTATTTGTGTCCACAAGCTTTGCTGCTTAAATCCCACAATGCTATCAGACACTTTGGAGAATTTTCACATTTCCATCTATTACCCGAGGGAACATCCATTTAAGAGTTTGATGAACCTCTGAAATGTACCTGGGACTGTCACACATTACAAATCATACTTATCAAACAGATGGCATTATTTGACTCAGATCCTGGGCACAAAGAAGGACAAGTCACAAAACCAGACTACCTTGCAGACAGCTTCCCCAATCTCCCCAGCACAACAGGAGGGTACTGAAGAATGCTAAAACACACATGTATTTGAGTCCATGGAAAAGTAACACAGTTGCATGCCACACCACTTAAAACCAAAATTTGTCACTTACTGCCTACTAAGTTTGCAAGAGATGAATCAAGATCACTTCCGAGGCCTTTGCTTGCTGGTGAAGCAGTGACTGTTGCTGTGGCTATGGGTGCTACAGGTTGACCAGAAGGAACCATAGTTGGCATAAGAAGATCACCTAAACCATCAAAAACTGGAAGTGAAAGGGAAGTCGGTTAGAACAGCAGCTGTGGTAAGAAAGCACTGCCTGCCACTTCACTGTTGCTCCAACAAATATAGCACAGACAACCACATCACAAGTCTTATCAAAACACCATTTGACATTAAAAGTAATGCCAACAAGGGCATGCATGTCATTTTACTAGACAGTGAATGTACAGTAATCCTGAAAACACTATACCGATGAAAACTAGTATGAGAATACATGCCTAAAAGGACTTTAATTGGAGCACTGAGTCTACATAGATACAGCATCACTTCCACATGACACTATTTTTCCAACAACCATCCTTAGAGAGATGTCAGACGAACACACATTTTGTCAGGAGATATTCATTTAAAGGTTTTTAAAATGAACATCCTGCAGCAGCAAACACCAGTCAGAATTACTGTGGCAAAGGCAGTCTTATACCTTGACATCTCACAGCGACAGGATTGGAAGTCTCGAGATGTTACTATTCACTTGCAAGCAGCAGGGAATTAGGAAAACCTACTAACATCTTATGAGATCAGAAGGAACCAGAACCATCCACACTGACAGTGTCATTCTCTTTAGTCCAGTCATCTAACTCAGAAGTTCATTTTTTAGATCCCTTGAAGTCAAACTGCTTGGTACATCTCATGCCTGAGTTCTATCTTCTGATCTGTATTTCAGGTACATGCTAATATTAAGCCAACAGGAAAGGGCAGCATGTGCACTGGCAAGCAACCAAATAACCAAGCAGCAGTACTACTACTTCCACCTTTTTTTCTTGTACAGTTGCAGAACTCACCAATTTTAAGTTTGTAGCAAGGACCCAGCATGAAAAATATAGAATGGAAGAGATGCAAACAAAATGATAGCAGTGATAAAAGTTTAAGCTTATAGTCAGGCAAAGAACAATATGCCAGTTTCTGTTGTGTGTATCCTCAGGTGCCATGCAAACTCAAGAACACCTTCAGCAGCAGTGGCAAGATCACTTGCCTGTATATTTATTTACAGAATAGTGTTTTCCTTGCGTAATTCCTAATTCATGCTATTAAGCACATGCAAGGATGATGCTCACACTAGTTTGATTTTACTGACATGGTAGTATAAAAAACTGGTACAGAGAGCTCTTGGGCACACACGAGCCTCAACATCACCCTGAGGTTCTTCCAGCAGAGAAAGAAGAGTGAGGTCACTGATACTGCTTGTACTCAGAGTGTAAATATGGTGTCATTAACTCATCTAACACATGAATCACATTAGAAAATTCACAGGCAGGAACACTGTGGCTCACCTGATGCATCAAACGAACTGCCAGTTGTTGGAGCTGTTGTCCCAAAAGCTGCATCGAAGTTAGGCTGTAGTAAGCCGGTTTGAGCTGGAGTGACTGGGGATGGTGATGGAGACGGAGCAATAAAAGAACCTCCAAAGCCTTAAAAAAGTTACATAAGAGAGGTGTGGACATTAGAGTCAGTCTTATTAGGCTGTGTTTAACAAAAGCTCAATCTATATATAGAGGGCAGAATGATACAGACAATTCTTACTAGACCATTGTAAATAACTCCACAAGCTTCCTTGGTATCCCAGGTATGACCATGGGAATTTAAAGACTTACTGAGAGTCACCAATACAAACTTGGATGTTTTTTATTTAGTTTTCTGCAGAGGCAGACCAACAGTGTAGAGAATGCAGTTCTTCCGGGTCTATGCACTTTTGTTTTAGGTAAGTAATCTCGCAGGCAGTATGAAATGAACAGTTCAGAAAAAAAAGAAACAGAGGACTAACTTGAGAAAAGCGTATGACCACCCATCAACTATTTTGGAATCTCAGTTCACGAGGCAGTGTTTTACTAATCAAGTTTAGCCTTTCTCACCATCTTAAAAGACTCTGGTTTTCCTGGTCAAGATGTCTTCAAGCTTTCCCCCCATGCCAAAGCAAGATCAACAGCATCCACAAGTGAACTGCTTGTAGGTTGGATAATCACGATGATTAAGGTTAATGTAAGGTTATAAACCCTGTGTTTATATAAATACACCCTGTTCCTGGAGCCCCATCCCTGGAAGTGTTCAAGGCTAGACTGGATGGGGTTTTGAGCAACCTGGTCTAGTGGAAGCTGTCCCAGCCCATGGCAGAGCATTTGGAACTACATGATCTTTAAGGTCCCTTCCAACCCAAACCATTCTATGATTCTCTAGCCTACAAGAAATGCACTTCAGTGCTTAACTATTCTTAAAATCTCTCCCTTGCCCTCTATTTAGTTTGATCTCCCTTGCAATTAAAGAATACTTGCAGTAGCTACAAGCCTCTGGAAACTGATTAAATATGCAAAGACTTCATTAAAATGCAAACAAATATATACTTTCTCAACTCTCTTTAGTCTATCAGCCATTTCTCTAGTCAATCTCTTGAAGTGACATCTCTACACTATATCTTCAGTCTCTCAGCCTTGGATTTTCCAGCTGCCTTTGCACAGAAAGGATCAGATCTGAGCTCCAACCACAACTGTGCAAACACAGCAGGAAGGGCACCTGGACAACCAGCAGGCTGTACTTCTTTCCCCCTATACCAGAATAGGAAGTGTTTTGCCCAACAAGACAGTCAGTGGTGAGCTAGTGTTCTATCACTGCTTTTAGTTCCTTTTGAAGGAAATTCCTGCCTTACAGTCTACTCTCCTTATTTGTCCAGCTAATCATTGCTGCCTCTGGACAAAAGCTTGAACACTTATTCATCTGAAATTTCTCCTTTAAATAATTTTGCCCAATATTTTAAATTCTATTTTCTTCCAAAGTAAATACAGTTCTTTTAATTTGCATGAAATCTGGAAAATTAAGCGTGCTACTCCAACAGTCACATTGTTGAAATTAAGTTGCAATACAACTTTCCAATTTAGAAGAGAAAATCTATTTACACTAAACCCTTATCACTACTTGCCTTTTACTAAGATAGTTTGTATCACTCGTATTTAAGCAGTCAACTGCTTCCTTTCTTCCTTTGTTTTCTCCTGCTTTCTTCAGTTACCAGTTCAACAGGGATACCAGTTTTTTTTTAAATTGGAAAATAAAGAATATCCTGAAGATTTTCTAAACACTCTTTTACACAAACTGCTTTCCATGGTCACAGGGTACATCAATTACAGCACAATAAGCAGATATCTTACTGTGTTGGTTTTGACTGTGTTAATTTTTTTCCGTGTTAACTTGTATGGGACTCTGTTTTGGATTTTTTGCTGAAAACAGCATTGACAATACAGGGATATTTTTGTTATTGCTGAGCAGGGCTTGCACAGCATGAAGGCCTTTTCTGTTCCTCCCCCCACCCCAAACAAGGAGGCTGGGGGTGTGCAAGAAGCTGGGAGGGGACACAGCTGGGACAGCTGACCCCTACTGACCACAGGGACATTCCATGCCATAAGGCATCATGCTCAGCATATAAAGCTCTGGGAAAAAGTAGTTTGTCCTCTCAAGTAACCCTTACGCTTGATGGACCCCTGCTTTCCTGGGGATGACTGAACAACTACCTGCACATGGAAACTGGGGAATGAATTCCAAATTCCTTGCTTTGTTTTGCTTGCACATGCAGCTTTACCTATCAAACTGTCTTTATCTCAACCCACAAGTCTTCTCACTTACTGTTCCAATTCTCTCCCCCATCACACCAGAGGAAAGTGAGCTGTGTGGAGGTGAGTTGCTGGCCAGGGTTAAACCATGACACTTACAAACACTGACACACCACATTTCTCAGCTATGAAATCAAACATCTGCTGGACATTTAAAGATGTGACAGGCCACAGCTCAACATAATGAACTTGTGCTCAAATTGTGTGCCTCAATTATATCAAATATTACTGTGAGCCTTCAGATGCTCTCTCTGAAAACTTTGCTTTCTCAGAGGAAAAAGTAAGACTAAATACCAAATATTTAACAAATGTTGAAAGAATGAGGGAAATTTATACACACACACACTCTATGCAAGAATTTACACATCAGATGCATATTTCAGAAGAGAAGAAAGTGAGCATTAGATAGTTGCATTCAAATCAAAACCCTCCACGGGGAAATGAGAGCAGTGTGCCATCACTGGGTCCTGGGCACCAGGCCAGCAACTTGCTGTACCATCAGCAGACAGGTTTTAGTTGTGGAATGCCTGGCCTGTACGAACAAATACATTGGCCCCAGACACAGTTGGGAGAGGACAGCGAACCTGACTACACACTACAGGTCGCAGAGAATACAACCTGATTAGACACACGTCATAAATTACGTCCTTCAGCTGAAGCTTCTCAGATTGCAGGTAGTGACTGAAAACACTCAGATCATAGCCTACCCTGGTCCCTTCAGATGCCACCATGGAGCCAGAGAAGCAGAAGTAGGAAAAGCAGACCAAAGAGGCATTTCTGCAGTCCAAAGTAAAGAGATATTTCCATAGTCTGTGTGAGCTTCCCTGTGTTTATTAGGCCTATTTCAGTGCAATGGAAGCAAGAAACCTTTATCACCCAAATGCTAGTCCACAGCAAGTCACATGCTTGCAGATGCTAACCATGAATATGGACAAATGCACTGGGATCAGAGATCTGCCCTCAGCTTTCCACGGTCTGTTCTTGAAGCAGGTTTGTCATGGGATACTTTAGGTTGGAAGGGACTTCTGGAGTTCAGCCAGCCCTACACCCTGCTCAAAGGAAGTCTAATCAAATCAGTTTGCACAGAGATTTGCCTTGGCACCTCCAAGAGATTTCACTGCCTCTCTGCATGGTCTGTTGTCATATCAGACCATATGTTACAGTGTCCAACGAGAATTTCCCACACACATTGCCTTTTTTATTATCTCTGTGCACCTCCAGAAGAACCTGGCTAGTCCTCTCTGTATATTCCCATGTGTTTAGACACCTATAATGCTTCCCTTTTGCTTTCTCTAGGCTGAACGGGCACAGTTCTCAGCCTCTCCCTACATGTCATGTGCACAAGTCACTGTCTCTGTGGTTCCCCATTGAATGCACTCTGGTATGTCTTGATCACTCACATTAAAAGATTTTCTAATACATTCCAGAAGCCCCCTGGATTACCCATGCCCAGCCATATTCCCTATCTCCCTTCCAGCCCATACTATGGTGGTTCAAGTTACCCACATGCCAAAACTTGTGAAACTTTTTCAACTGCCTAAAAAGGCTTCCTCTACTGCACAAATGTCATAAAAATCCTTTAACAGAACAAGTTCCTATTAGTCTAGGTCTTGCACAAGAACCAGAGTAACCCTGCACAACCGAGTTAGATGTGTTGTCTGGACATCCCCAACTGCCTGATTTTGAGGTTGCTTTTACTTACAAATTCAAGTAAGATTTCATGTAAGAACATGCCACTGGAGTAAATAGAGGGACACACACACACATAGTTTAATTAAGTAGAAAGATCTAGGAAGGAAAATGGCTAGACTGTTATATTTATCAGCATAGTTCTAGTCTTTGCTCGAAGTCTTAGAAGAGAAGGAAAACATTTCTACCATATTTCCTAAGTGAGTCAAGAAGGAACAGAAATTTATTTGACAGCAGAACACTTTAGATAATTACGAATAATAAGTATACTCATAACAATATGGATATAAACACGTAGTACAACCAAACACCCATAAACCATGAAGGACAAGCCTTCAGTCACCATATGAACTCCAGACACTCTTAAATTTAAAACTGGATTACACTGCAGGCTATACATCTGCCATTATTAAGAATGAACAAATGCTTAACAATATGCTGCAATGTTTACAGACTCTGCAAAAAAATATAAAAAAATTTCAAATCTACTTAGAGCCCTTTTGAATGTATATTCAAAGCAAAAATAAAATAAATTTTAAAAAAATTATCTATTCACCCCAACTGCTTCAGGTCTGCTTGAGTATTTAGACTTAGAACATCCTTTTCATAATTCAGGTTTTGATTTATTGGAGTTCATCAGATTCAGAGAGCACAGTGCTGAAGTTTAAGCCATCTGGAGCTCAATTCCTACTTGAATTTAAGCTTAGTTACAGATAGGGTGATAAAATATTTTGTATTGTAACATTTGCATAAACAGAATTAGCTTGTGTCCAACAACATCTTTGCACTCAGTCCCCTGATAAGACAAAACTACAAATGACTGGCATGTTTCAGAACCTACAGGTAACACCTGATCTTTGGCTTTAAGCTATCCATAAACTAATACAAAGACCTACTGAAGCAATATGAAAACAAAAAGTAGTCTTCTACCTTAAAATCTGAAGCTGTCTGTACTAAAGCTTTAGCATGCGTTTACACATTACGCCCCACTGTGAGTATCTAGCTAGCACTGGAACTACTGGAGAATGATACATTATACATTATTATGATTATCTAGACTACTTCTACCTTCCTATAGCACAACCAGACGATGCTGGCTCTTAGAGCAGGTACTAGAAAATATGTTTTCTTCTGAGATGGCTTCAGTGTGCAAGCACACACCTGTATCAACTCACAGCACTCAGTGCAGAATACATAGTGAGTATCTCACATTATGCATTCCTCCTACAACAGAGGACCTCTCATGAGCATATAATGGCAAAACATACACAGGGCTGGACTCTTGATACAGTGTGAGTTGGCTTAGGAGACCTGAAAACAGGAACAGTAATTGATGTCAGTGCCCTCCATGTCTAGAACAGGTTAGCAGTAGCATAAAGGGCAGACTATCAGTCCAGCTCAGAATTAAAGCCACAAAGGTACAACATGAAGCTGACAATCACCTTTGAAATTCATGAAGTATAGCCTACCAACCAATTCTACTGACAAATTGTGCTGGTTCTAGCTGGGGTTACTTTAATCACAACACACATTCACCTTTCAAGAACATGGGAGAATTAATTTAAGACAAATCTTCTACAAACCAGAAGTGCATTATTTTCCTTCCTCCTGACAAAGATGTGCTCTACAAACTTCAGACAGGGATGGATACGAGTGGCAACTCTTTAGCACAATCACTATAGCCATTATAATACATGGTATGGAAAGAATTCTGGAGAATAGTACACAAGAATTCAAGTGAAGCTCCCTGTCTGTAGAATGCAGACTACAATGACACAGTTATTCAACCTTTGATACAAGGTGTGACAGTGATGCCACATTCAGCACTGGCAGAGACCTCATCTTGCCCAGTACAGGGAGAGGGTCTCCATCACTTCTGTGCCTTTGTGCTCAGAAAAGCACACTCTCATCATCCCACTTTCCTTGGCTAAATGCAAGACTGCTACCAAGTCATTCATTCAAGCTACTAACATTTAAGTGTTCAACTTGCCTCAATTAAAGCAACCAAAATGAATAAACTAAAAGAAATAAAGACTAATTAGCATTAAGGAACAAAAAGCATAGCCTGAAAAGCTGCTTAAGTACTGCTACAAATAGCCAAAGAAACTTCATGCACTCATATTCACTGAACAGCACAGAAAAATATGGGTTGTGTGCAAGGTAAGAAAACAAAGAGCATAGAAAGAAGAAAATCTAGGAAGTTTACTCGTACTTTGGTGTATTGCCTCCATTATAGATCACTCTAGTTTTAATTAAAATATCTAAAGTACTGAGAAACCTTGTGAACAAGTATTTTATTCCACTGCAAAAGTCTACCTACACCTAAGGAAGGCAAAAGATTTTGAAGATCACTTCTTAGTACTGGTTTAAAATAATAAGTTTTAGAAATTCTTTATTACCAGCAAGTAGGTCTGCAGAAGCTGAGGAACTAGAAGCAGCCGGGGTTGTGGGCTGGGGTTCAGGAGCACTACTTCCAAAAGCATCTAAAGGGAATTCCAGAAGGCATCAAGAAAAAGTAGAGTTCAATATTAAATATATGAATTCATCACTTATCATAAACGAAAGATAACAAAAGGATAATCACTTCATACACCATCAGGATAAAATGAAAGTGCTTGGCCCTCTTTATTGCAGAGCAGTACCATGGACACAAAGTTCAGGTGGAAAAAAGGAGGTGCAACAAACCAGTACTTGAAAGAAATCTCTTCTCTTTCATTTGGGCCTCTTGTCAGAAAAGCCCATCCAAAGCACAGAATTCAAGGAAACAGGGTTAACTCACTCGGAGATGAACGCATTGAACCAGAGTTTGGAGTAATTCCAGCCAGAACATAGTGACTCACATTAAGTCTTTTTAGAGGAATATTTCACTCATGTTTGCGATTCACTGCCTCTAAGCAACATTTCTGTTTTGCAATGTGCCTAGAGTTGGCTGTGCCTATCCTAATTTCCACCTTGTCAAATCCAACAAAGATCCTGCGATTCAGATACCCAGTTTGAGACAAGTCACCCCCAAACCTTCAGCTGCTTTGAGAAACGGAACTGAGAGAAAACAACATGACCATGGAGACTTGCAAAAAATTAAAAAAGAATATAGCACTTTCATTGGACATCTGAGGAACAGTCATACATGCACTGACTGAAGACAGAATGGCAAGTGTCATGACAACAGAATGACCACACCGACAGTTTATTTGCAGTTCGTTATTGTGCAGTACTAAGAACAGGACATGCTAGTCTCAGCCATCACACCACACAGAAGAGTTGTAAGAAGGGGAAACCCGCAGCTTTAGCAAAGCGCAAAGGTAATTGAAATGAAGTGATTCAACTCTGAAGTGGTGAGGAAAGAAAAATACCCACCACCAAATAGGTCAATCACACCTGAAGAATCCACCTTTGCTGGAGAGGCAGTGGGTAGAGGAGAGGGGGCTGCAAATGCATCCACTGCAGTGAGCACAGGATAAATAATATTTAGTATCAGCAAGGCAACAATGATAGCTAAATATTTCAAAGCCACATGGGCTCCACCAGTTAGAACCACAGGGTTGGTAAATTCAGGTAACAGTCTTCAGAACTGCAAACAGGAAGTGTTACATTTCTCACACAGCAACTGAAAACCACCGTACTTTAAAGAAAGCATTGTTTAAGAATTTCCTTATGCTTAGAGGAGGATTTACTCTTTCAACAACCACATTACTTATTCAACTTCAGTATCAGTCAATTCATGGTTTGCATCTTAAGCAAGTGCACACCTTGTGACAAAGGTATCAAACCCACAACTTAGTATTTCTTAGTATTTCAGCAGAAAGATGTAAATTCACAGTAAATTGATTTTTTTTTTAACTTTTGGAAAAAAAATCCCAAACCAGGAAGTCTATAAAAAGGCCTATGAAAACAAGCACTCACCAGATAAGAGATCACCAGTGAGAGAACTCTCAGGCACAGGAGAAGCTGCAGGTGGTGGAGATGAAAATGTATCTTCCAGAAATAAAAGAAAAAAAACAACAAGTATCACTCAAGTCAGTTTACACCATTGCACAGCATCAAAGCAGCAGAGTATTGGAAGAATTCTCCCTTTACCTGTACCAAAGAGATCTATGCTAGGAGTAGCATCTGGTTTAGGTGCTGCAGGTGCATCAGGAGCAGACTCAAATAAATCTAAGGCCAAGAACACAACACATCTTTAACTCATTTTTGAAAGGCAGGACTGAAAGCAGAACTTTCACATTTTGCACATCATATTTGACATTAATAGGCTCTCTAGTTTGAAAGCCTAGCACACAACACGCATGCAACAATGATTTGTTTTTTGGTACTCCTGACAGATCAATCCACCAGAATCAAAGAGTTAAAAACAAAATTACCACCAAATATATCTAGAGCAGGAGGAGCAGAAGTGGTGGCGGGAGCAGAAGTGGTGGCAGTAGTGGTAGTGGCAGTAGCTGTAGTAGCAGTAGCAGCAGCAGCAACAGCAGCAGCTGGAGAAGGAGTTGTTGCAGGAACTGGAGTGGCTGCGCTAGTTGTAGGGGTAACTACAGGAACAGCAGTCTCTGTTGGCTTCATAGCAAAGAGGTCCAGCTCAGGAGCAGCCTCTGCACTACCTTCGGATGGGGCAAAGGGGTCTTGTAAAAAGGAGAGGGGAAATATATGTGTATGCATACTTAGGATCAGTGAGGGAGGAAGTCAAGAACAAAGCAACTACAGGCAATGCACATACAGCAAATACACGCACACACAGAGAGGAGATCAATCTAACATCTAGCTTACTTATCCAGACATGTTTATTTATGTTTTTCTAAAATAAAGACCATCTGAAAGGCTGAGCAGTCTAATTACTAAAGGGAAGAACTTTGAAAGGCTGTTGGACAGGCCTGAAAAGAGAAATATGACAAAACACTATCCAGGGTACTGCCTACAACTCAGCACTGACAGAACTGTTTATTAACACTACCAAATAAGCACAGTTACTGGGAAACAGGCAGTTTTGTTAAGCATGCTCTTCAGTCTAAGGTTTGTTTTGACCAATTGCAAACACTATGAAAATTTCAGAAAAACACACTGCCATGTAGTTTAAACAAAAAAAACCAGCAAAACAAGATACTATCTAATGACATAAAACCCACCATTTCCTGAACATGCATCAAGAGCTGCTGCTACAGGGGTTGGGGTAGCTGGTGCTGCTGCCCCTTCAGCTGCTGCAGGGGCTTCCCCAGGAGAAGCTGCAAAGGCATCTTGGGTGCAGTTTAGGAACAGAAATTAAAATAAAAAAAAAAGAATAAAGAGAAGAAAAATATAGTAAAAGAACCAAGTTAAATTGCATAGGTAGATCCCCTTATACAACATGAATGTAATTACTCCAACAGCAAGACAAGTCATGCAGCGCAAAATGCTTTGTCTCTCCCCCAACCCCACACAAGCATGTTCTAGACAGGGTTTGCAGATGGAGCTTCTTGGGTTGCCCACAGGCAGTACAGTAAGTGTAAAAGAAGGCATTATTCTCATTGTATAAGGGTTCTGAGCAGCATGCTCATGTACTACCCAAAATTAACTCAAGAGTAGATATTAACAACTTGCATGCTCAACGCCTGTATTACAGGTGATTAATCTGCAACTGTGAGTTTACTCACATAGCACAGTGCTTTGCAAACTTCAGCACCGCTACGAATAACGATCTAATTATTCTGGCAGGTATCTGCATGGGCCATTTCTAGTTTTTGAGCCAAGTCAGTCATGCAATATCTGAAAATTTGAACTTACTTGTTTCTTAACAGTATTCCAATTGGATCTTTCTGAAGCCATAACCTGATACATAGGTTATATTTACTCAGCTTGCTTCAAACAGATCAAGAATGTTCATCTTAACCGCTGGCCAGCCACAGCTTGTCCAGCCTTTTAGGATCACTACTAGGCCAACCAGTCAAGTCAGGGAAAACAACTGGTTTGAGGTTTTGGAACAACTTGCTCATGAGTTTTCTTTGATTTTTTGATTTGTTTTGTTTTGTTTGCCACTTACTAAGTGGCATGCTTAAAATTAAAGCTATGAACTTTTACAGCATTATTTCTAGGCTTAAACCACCACTTGTAGCTCTTAATTCTATGAAGTAGTCCTAATGGGCAGTGTCATTTGGACTATCCTCATAGGCAAGCATTTTCTTCACAAAAAGACTGCACAATTACAATTATATGCTTCAAGATGCTTGTAAAGGCCATTTTTCTACTGCTACAAAGTTAGCAAGTTAAAAAAAAATAAAATCTGTTGGGGAATACCGCAATTGCACCATCAAACTACTACAGGAAAAAGCTTAACATGCTTTGAGTGTCAATTTTAAAATGAAAACAACCATTTTAAAAACAAGTTTGTGCCAGGTAATCTAAAAAGCTCAAAAGAACATGCACCGAAACTTCAACAGAAGAAAGGAAAGCCAATCAGTCTTGTACAATAGAATTAAAATGAGTTAGTAGCAAAAAAGGCCTGCTAATAAGCCATTTCAAATACAATTCTATTTTTCAAGTAACAGGGCTGTTCAACAACAAAACTGGATGGCAGTTGTCCAAGGTAAAAAATCAGAATGAGTCAAACATCACAGTATTGTATGTATACCAGACACTGGCATACACCACACAGAAGAAATTCAACACAGAACTGAACTGAAGAGTTTTGCATTGTACTATTTGAGAATACGCTATGTGGAAGGTCATGTGTGTTGGGTTGTACTCTACAGGGCCAGCTTTCAGACAGAGGGTCACCCTGGGCTCTTTCGAAAGAACACATTTTTACTCACATAAGCTTTTAGGCAAACAGAACAGACATTACTTAACCCTACTTGTAATTATTTCCCAGAATGAAACGACAGACTGCAGATGATATATAAAGTGGGAATTCAGATTGCACAGAGTTAGTCACTAGTTCTATGATGGGATCACTTCAGCCTCAGAGTAACACCTATTCCTGACCAGGTGTATTGAAATTCCACATGTAGCAGTCACAGATATTCAAATGAACAAAAATTCCTTCCAGCCCATAGATGAAAGGGAACAGATAGTTTGGCACCAGCTTTATTATTTACCAACACTACTGAATAAGGTTCTTGCCAAGCATTATAATCTCTGTATCATCAGATTGGGGTTAAATGGCAGATGGGATAAATATCTAAGTTCACAATGGAAACTAAACGAAAAACATCACATTGAGAACTTCTAATATTAGTTACTCTGAACTCTGAGAAGTTAAAAAAAGCATATGCACATAGAGACAAAACAAACTGAACAGGTGAGCCTACAACTCACAGTTCAAACCAAGAGTTTGCCATTGGGTTTTTTTAAGTTAATGCTTATCAAGTTCTTCGAAGCTTTTCAAAAGGCTCTGCTGCACCCGCACAGTTGTCTTTTGCTCTTTGCTAAAGTCTAGCATGGCATGCAGAAATGGATACAAATCAGTCTGCATATTTTATCATTAAAAAAAAAGGACTGTTTATTTTCTTTTTTTGTTCCTCCATACTGGCACAGTGACTGTACATTTGCATATCCAGCACTGCAGGAGATCTTCTCCCTTTAAAACAGTTACTATATTCCTTACATTTCTGCATCTTCTGTTTCAAAAGTGAATCTAGCTTCTGACTTCTAGAATCAAGTAGCATATGGCTCTCACTTGAATGGACTGACACCCTGAAAACTTAGAGATGTTGCTGAAACCTTTGAAAGTTCACACTGTATGGAATATTTATTAGGAGTGATAGGTATGTATTATGTACTACAATAAATTTAAATTCAAAATATAGTTCTTACTGAAATCATGTGCAAACAAGGGCATTCTAAAGTTCTGAAATACTGAAGTAGTGCTTCGACACATCTTATTTGCAGTAAAATAAGTGTTCCTGAAGAGTGAAGTGTTTAATTTCATAAATGCAGGCTTTATTTGATGCCATGGCATCAATACATGACAAATAACTCACACATGATGATACAGCTGACTTATAATCATTTAATGTATTATGCAACAAGTGAAACAACCCTGAGGAAAGTCACAAGTATAGGAAAGACTGTAGAACTAAAGTGGACATGAGAAACTGTTTCCACAGTTTTTTCCCTCTTCAGTCACCCTTCATTACTTTTTGACATGAAGAACCTGACCAGAGTTAAAAAGAAGTGTTTCACTAGGCTTAGTGCTAGGAAACTGACAGTTGGACTTGATGATCCTAAAGGTCTCTACCAAACCTGATGATTCTGTGAAATAATAATAATTCAATATTTTTGCTGATTGTTTTTTAAATGAGTGCTACCTTGCTATACCACCATGTTCCAGCATAAGGGCCATTCATCCTCCATCAAGTGTCACGTGTCTTCACACTTTCCCTGTACATTCTTTCCAGGGAAAACCACAGTTCTTCTGCCCACTTTCAATTCAAGTCATCTGAATGCCTTAGAACTGACATTTGCACAATGTCTGCCATGACTTGTTGCTTGCACCACTTACAGCATAATCACACAACAAAATGTAACTCAATAGCACATTACTAGTCTCTAAAAACGCTGGGCCCAAATTCTATTACTGACATATTTCAAGGTATTTTGCTTTTCTTCTACCTTTACATTTCTCCCTCTAAGGAATGATTCCAACTGCACTTTGAAAACAGCCTCCTTTTGTTTATCTTAGAAACACGATAAGGAATTCTTCAAGTGGGCCCAGGTAACTGAAAGCTTGCCTATTAATAAGACTGAGTTCTTTAAAAAAGCTACGGTGGATCAATCCTGCATTTCTCATCAGCTTTCCAATATCATATTAGAGATGAAGACATAATGCAGAGCTTATGTCTTAAAGACAAATACCAGTCCTAGGAAGCATGCAGGCCCCTATCAGCTAAAGTATCAGCGGTACAGTGCAAGAGAGTTAGCAGACAATAGCCATTCCAAAATCTCTTCTGCTTCTTCCCTCAGCTTGGCTGCCCTTCTCCTGCAGCTTTCAGCTTTTCTCTTATCAGCCACTCCCTGAAGACATTTTTCCTCCTGAGATCTCTGCTCCTGTACCTTTCTCTACCACCCCTCACCACAAGGAACCATGAGAAGCAACAGAGCACTGGCAAGCTACAAGAAATTAAGGTAACCTTGAAGAACATCTAGCAGACTTCAAAGGTCAAATACGTACTTAATAAGATTAAGTCTAAGCATGTCTAACACCACAAAAGCTATGGAGCAACAGTGTCTGCTGCAAAAACCACCTCTTCTTGCACTGTACACAGTCCTAAATTAACATGGAATGTTAGTGTAGTATCCTAATATATACTTACAGCACAGCCTTCAGAAGAAAAACAAAGATAAAGAAACAAAAAAACCCTGAAACCACAGCAGAGAGATGGAAGTTCAGTATGGACTCATGGACCTTAAAAGGGTGTGGCCAGTGCATGTCTTGAGGGCACTGCAAATGTACCTTCACTGCTGAGTGTTTAGAGATTTTTCTTCTTGAGAACTAAAAGTCTTATCATAAATAATAGAACCTTGCTTCATCCTGAAGTGTTCCAGGAGAAAGTCACTATTCATCTAACATATAATCCACTGGAGATTTACAGCATTTGAGCAACAAAATATATTCTCTTTAAAAGAAGAGATCAAGTCACAGAAGTCTGCATACTGCAAAAGTAAAATGCTTTCCACACGGGAGGGTAAACGCAACTCCACTTCTTAACATGTGTCACTAAGTTACCTAATGACCAGTTAAATCTCTAGAAAATAATACATCCAAGTCTTTGCCACTTGAGAAGCTTGGAAGTAGATACATGATTTGGTAGAAGCTGCTTTTTCCAGGCACAGAATAACCATAGAGGTAGGGAAAAATAAAAGGTTACATCTTGTTCCTGTAGTACTGAAATAACAGGCATAGGTAGGTGTTTTTCTAATCCTCTTGCAAATTTACAGTGATTTCTATCCATTTAACTATTGGTTCATTTTTCAAAAATTCAAGTATTTATGCTAAATTAATAATGCAATTTGAAGGTGTGGTATCCAAGACTGGCTCAACCCCAGTGCTTTCAACCTCTATGCATCTGCAGGGCTGTTGATGAGCACAGGCCTTGGCTTCTGCAACAGGCTTCTGAGAGTAAACAACATCAGACTCTGTCTTGCTTCTAGTGGCATCCAGAACCTTGCCCACAACTATTTTTAAATTGCTTCAGAACTGGCTGATCCTGTGGCACAGAACTACTATCAATCTTTGTAAAAGAAAGGGCTAAGTAGCAGGTAGTAGTTGTTCTCATTTCTTACAGCTTTTCAGCATTTTTACAGGGGTGTTTTGTGCTACCTGTAGAAATCAGTCCTAAGAAAAGTTTCTAACTGGGAACTTTCACTCTTTAGAAAACACCTTTGTAGTCAAACTGTTTATGTACGAGACCTCTCCAGCACTCCTGTCAGTAGAAGGGATAGGTAAGCACATCCCACAGAGAAGATATTGGAATTCAGTTTTCATAGCAAGTAAGTTATTACTTATTCCTGACATACACTGTCATGCTGAAAGTATGCATCAAAGGAAGAGAAATCAGAAAAAACACAGTGGTCAGGTGATATCAAAAACAGTAACAATCTTTAAACAGTGTTTAAACATTACTGGGCTGATATAGTATTGAAAAGAAATGTTAGTTCTGACATGCTGCTGAGAAGCCTCCTGCTCCACAGGAGTGACAAGAAAACTGACAACATACAGTGGAAAATGTATTCTTACTCAAGCAGACAGTAGACAGCACTAAAGACTGAAAGAGCACCACTAAACTGTAAGAATACGTTTCCTATACATTATTTGCATAGTTGGCATTTAGTACAAGTTCATCACTACTTTAGTTTACTGCAAATGTCTTGTGAAATAAAACCCAGACTCAAGAATGCTGAAATACAGTAATTTCAGTTGGCTTAATACTATATTTGCAGGAAATACCCAAGAGAAACACAACTCAGCTCAAGCATGGCAAGTAATGAAGAGGCAGGACGCTGCCACGTCCATCCTCTTCAACTATGAAAGCACAGCAGCTTTCCCCAGAAATTGTAGTACAGTGCATAGCTACCGAATAAGGTGAAAGCAATACCTGTTTACCCCAGTGTGGACCTGAGAACCACTGTTCTTAGCTGCTCAATCATAAGGTAACTCAGCCTTAAGGTACACAGTTTTCCATTTTTCATATATATGCACAGGAGTCTTTTAAGCACAGCAAAAAAAAGAGGTAGTTGGGCAGTTTGCATTTCCTGTTCCATCCAGCATCCAACACACAGGCACCTCTGGTAGAGTTGGTTAAATCAGAGGCCATGAAACAATGGCTGAACTCAATATTGCTGCATCTACCTTATGAGCTGGTGTGGAGCACTACAGCAACAAAACTAACCTCCAAAGAGATCCACTTCAGCAGTGGCAGCAGTAACAGTTGTAGTTGTGGCGGCAGCAGCTGAAGTTGTTGCAGTATCAGTAGTTGCAGCAGTAGTTGCAGGAGGCTCTGGGGCAAATGGATCTGAAATCTGGGGCTCAGAGGTAACACCAGAAAGTGCAGCCAGATTATCTATATGCAACCACATAACGAAGATCAAACAGGAAAAGTGAGCGGTGAGGCAGAGAGACCACAATCACTCAAGTCCAGAAAGCTGGAGCTTAAGGAGTCTTAACGTTCAAAAAATAAAAATATTACTCACCCTCTCCCAAAAGGTCTAGTGATTGTCCATTACAATGACAGCAGAATAAAGAAACAGACAAATTAGTAGAGCTTCCAGACTGAAGAATTTCATTACTCAAATGTTCATTCTAATTGACGTGTCTAGGTTAAACAATTTCTACACTTGAATTCAAGAAGTTATCCTGACATCACAAAGCTCATTGTGTTTAATAACTATTCAAAACAAAACCATTGCATCCCTAGAACCCTTCACTGAACTGGCATTAAAGCCAGGGTACTCTGGCAGAGAGTAGCTGGCAAATACAGTGTTAAGTTCCTTCAGAATATGATACATGACATCCCTAGTGCCCCAAGTATATTCTAAGGGACAAACAAGTGTGGTTATCTGACTTGGGGACAACTGTCAAGAGAGAGGGAGGAAGGGAAAGGGGAGGCAGGGAGGAGCTCCTCTTCAAAAGCTTTTCCTGCATTTATGATAAAGCTAGCATGCTATGCAGAAACTAATTCTATTAACACTTGTTATGAGGACTGTGAATGGTCAACAGCATAAGCATGAGCAGATTGGCTTTGCTCCAATTTTGGTTCCTTAATCAACTGTTTCTGGAAGTCAACAAAGCCAACAACCATGTCCTCTGAGATCACTCAAACTGAGCTCAAACACAGAAGTTTTTCCTATGTAAAAATCAACTGCAAGTTATAAAACCCTGTGTACTGAGTCTTATTACCTTTTTATTCTGTCGTTAGGATAGTCTGAGCTCACTGACTACCTGATTACTAACCAGCAGCTCAGTGCTGCTCCTAGATTTATTGCACGTATGGCAGGGTCACGGGTTCATCTGATCCACACTGAACAGCAAGCACCAAGTCCAGATGCTTTACTACGGGCCAGCATGTAGGAAGCAAAATGATTTGAGCAAGCACCGCTCAATCTTCACAAAATTGTCTTTATTTTACAACACTTGTAAAAAAGGCAGCAAGAACCTACATGTAGGTTTTTTACAGTTTTCATAATTGGTTCCTGGGGAGAGCTCTACTTGAGACTCACTGCACAAGCTGAGGTAAGTCAAAGTACCATTCTGAAAGAGCAGAACAGTACATAAATAATGCAGCACTCTGGTATTCCATTACTGCACACCAGGTGAATGTCTCTGCTAGACTTAAAATAAACAACCGCTGGCAAATTTTTAAGCTTTATTAGCTTATTCTTCAAAAGCATTTTTGTTATTATGTTATGGATCTCAATACAGTGAAATTACAATTATCCAGCACAGCAATCTACACTTACTGCTAATATGGGAATGATTAAAAGCAATGGTTTTTTGTATAGTAACATTAAAGTAATGATACTATTAGCAAATCCATGTTTTACGGCACACTGCAAGATAGTTCACAGCAGAAATTCAAGTCAATTTGCTTTTATAGCCAAGAGTCAGATCTCACAAGGATGCAGAATTTGACCTACTGTATTTTTTGTAATACTATAGTCTAGTTTACCTGCCAAATGCCTATTTATTCACCTTGCAGTATGCTGCAGGCAACGTATTACCCTAACTTGATTATTTCCTGTTAGCACAGAAGTGTAGATTTTCACAAGTTACAGTTCACTTGCTAGATAAAATACTGTGTATTCAGAGATAATACTAGGTATTTAACAAAATATACAGTGTTCATACCCGTAAATACAGCCCACTATACTGAATATATACAGTATAGGCCAGAATACATAGGATCTACACTGCCAGGGAGACTGAGAAAAGCAGGATCATCTATTGTTGACATGTATTGATGCTGCATCTTGAAGTATTTGATATTCACATTCTCCCAGCTATTTCAAGCTGCAGCACTTATTCCAACTTCTCCCTCTCCTACTATTTTCTCATGAGTTCCTAGATTAACTTGCTATAGCCCAGAAGAGCAAGGAGCTCAAGTAGCAGGGAGGGGCTGTTCCATATCCTCCCAAAAGTCCAGAGTGGAAGGAAGGTCACCCTGTCCAGCCTCCTGTTCAGAACAACAGTAATTCCAATAGCAGGTCAGGGCAGTCAAGGCTCTGACAAGTCAGGTCTTCAAAAATCTCCAGGAATGGAGAGCTCACTAGCTTGCATCAGAATCTGCTCCAGTATCACCTTGCCCTCCAAATGAAGCAATCTTTTTCTCATGTCCACTCAATCTCTTCATTTTAATCAACTACAATTTCTCTGAAAATTTTGACTCTGCTCTGTAATTCCCCTTAAAGTAGTTGTAGATCACTTTTAAGAGTTCCCTTTAGCTTCCTCTTTGCTGGATGACAGAGGCCCAGCTCCCTCAATCTCTGTGAAGAAGTCATCTAGATTTCTGGAGTCCTGGCAGCCCTCTGCCAAGCCCTTCTACCTTAAACAGGAGAGCCTAGAACTGGATGCACTATTTCTGATGTGGCTTCACCTGCATGTATGAGAAGGCCGTGCACCTATGGGATGGTATAATTTTAACCCCTACCAGCTTCATCCGGCAGATTTAGTTTAAACAAGTGAATAAACAACCTGTAGCACAGGCTTGAAGATTTTCTCATTATCAGATAAAATATTAATGGAAATTTCAATAGTTTCACAAAAAAGCCATCCAAGTTCTCAATTTACGCATGTCTGACATAGTGCTTGGCAATTCTGTAAGAGAGTTTATAAAAGAGAAAAGGCAAAAAAACCATCCCAAAACCAAGCAAGATTCTAGTGCAGTAAGAGGACTCCTGCCAGCAGTAAAGCAGACAAAGTTGAAGCTTATTAAGTTACCAAAATGCTATTCTGAAAGATAAAACTGAAGTATACTTGATGAGGTTAGCGACAATCCTGGCCAAAGGAAAAGAGTTAGCTGCCCTTTTCTGTTGTGGAATAAGAGGAATAGGTGCATTAACAGTCAACTTTAAAGTTTTCAGTAATTCAGAAGAATAAAACACCTAAGTTCCAAACTACAGGTGTTTTGTTCAAAAAGCAGAAAAAAACCAAATAAATCAGCTTTTGATTTCTATGCAAATGAATACCTTACAATATTACTTGCTATTTATTTATGTTTCTACTATTGCAGGAATGAGCAACTGCTTAAAAAACTTAGCTCTTTCAAACATCTCAAAAACTTGTATTTCAGTGCTTGGCAATGACAAAGTAAGACAAACAGGACACAACCAAAACCTGCAGAACAATTAAACCCAGCCATCCTAGAATAGATTACTGTCTGGTCGTGCTTTCTGGGTAAGAGTACATTTCCACTAACAAAATTGACACTTGTGTAAAAAGAAAAATCAATTCAAGAGATTAAACTGGAAGACGCAAAACATGATCTACATGACAACCATAGCTATCCTCTCATAATGCAGCAGCTGAGATACAATGTCATCTTTAGTGAACTAAAACTAAGAACAGAAACAGGGAATGCAGAAGCCACTAGTACAGATAGTACACCAGCACTGATAGTAGTCAACAGGACTCAGTGTTGCATTCCTGCCGTGAGAGGGCTAAGGAGTTCATTAAGCTACTGGATCTCTTAAGATTATACCAGAGTGGGTTTAAAACTATGTTAAGTTAAATCACAATTGCCAGCCTAATTCCTTGTCTTAACAGGACAAAGTGAACATTGTCTATGTTTACTCCTCTTCAGATCACCAGCTGCTAGTGCTGCCTGGGAACAACAGGCTCAGTTCACCATAGAGCTCACATTTCAGAGCTGCTTAGGTATTCCTGTTTGAAAGCAGCTAGCACTCTACTTCTGTTTTCATATTATTCTAAGCAGACAAGGAAGATACTTTATTAAAATATGTTAAAGGTTGTCAGAGGTAATCACATTTGCAGCAGAACTAAGTTGCCACCATTTGCTTTAGATACATTTTTATTTTGAAAGTTATTTTTGATCCTCCTCCTGATCTGTGGGCTTTTCTTTATGAACAGAAGAGTTGATTTATGCCCTCACCTTGCCAATAACCACACGGGCAGTTCTAGTTCTTCTGTTTTGAAGAGCCTACCCTACCTTTTCACCTTCATCCATCTCCCTTCTGCTCTTTTAGTCACATAATCCTGGCTCCCCCCAGCTTTGCAGCCAGGGCCTTATAAGCAGCTTATACTATTAGGCATATCCCTGGAAAGGAGAAGTAGCCTTGTGCTGCAAGGAATGCCTGACTGTCAGGTCAGCAGAAGCCTGGGAGTGAGCTGGGAACATCCTGTGCTAGCAGAGAAAGAGCCAGATTTCAGTTCAGCCAGGCAAGACGGAGAGTACAAGAAGTGATGCTGACAGTGAGGTTTCTCTACCTCCCCATGATGTGGCTCCAGCAGCAGCAGCGGCAGCAGGAGCTGGAGCAGGTGCTGGAGCTGCCTGCCCAGTACCAGTAAAATCTGGCTGAAGATCCAGAAGATCACTGGATGGTTTGGAAGAGCTGCCAAGAAAATGGAGATATTAGATACTGGAGGAATTTGTCCATTCCAATCAATTTTTTTAAAAAAGTCACAGTTGGATTATAGGAATTTCCCTTAGTCTGGACAACTGCTGAAACAAGAGAGACATTTTTTTCAGGCCTTAGGATTAGAGCAGTGGCCATAAACACCCACAGAGTAGTGAGTGCCAAGAGCACATTACAACCCAGGATGGGACCTTAACATCCATTGTTTGATAATGACATTGCAACACATCTATAAGACTTACAATTCTAACAAACCCCTCAAACCCCCAAAACAACAAACCAAACAACACCCGCCACCCGCCACAGCCTCCCTCCCCAATATCACCCAAAACAAAAAAGTTCAAAATCCCAGGTGGCCCCTAAAACCAGAGCAAATTACTGCTGTGACTGAAACCATCTCCATTCTACTTCAATATTCCATTGTGACATGTCAGAAAGCAAGAAACCTGCATTTTCAGGCAATAAATGGGCATCGGCTAGAAGAGAATCGGTAAAACTTCTATGGCATAAGCCAGTCAGATATTTACTCAGGAAACCAAGTCTTGTTCATCCAGAACATTTAAATAACAATAGAAGCTCTGCAGTGATGTTCTTCCCCTGATATTTAACTAAGTTAGTTACATCTTCAGACTTTTGGTTCAAGATGAGAGGTTTTTACACCTCTGGACTTCTGTTACTTCTGCTGATTACAGCGAGCAACATCAATTTGTTCTGATTTTGACTTGAAACCAAGGTTCAGAGTTTCTCATAGGTCAAATGTTTATTTTTCATTTTAACCTCCACAACTTCATTATGTTTGTGCTTCATTAACTGATTTGAACAGAAAAAGGAATATTAATTCAGCAGTTTTAGAAACAGAATCCTGAAGATCAATGAAGACTACTCTGGATTTTCACATTACTTCAGGCTATTCAATTGGAAGTTTATGTTGAGAATGGTATAACATCACCTCTACACTGTAAGCAAATCAAAGTAGTCGTAATTTTTTCTTGTGTTAGAGTTTATTTGTGACCCATTCCTGTAAAATAAGCAAAACTTTACAGGCAAGCCTCCTGTTACAGGTGTGATTTTGGCACCTGCATCAAGTTCAGTAACTCAAAACCACTTTTTAACTTACCTGACTGGAGCAGCAGTTGATGAAGTTGCAAAAAGATCAACTGGAGGAGATGTATCAACAGTTTTTGCTGGAGTAGAACTAGGAGACGTAACAGTTGTGGCTGGAGAAGACTGGAGAAATATTTTAAATATACATTCAATATACCAGCATTCCTCCACAAACAGCTCGTGCACAGATTCACATACTTTAAAAACTCAATTTTGACATCAGGTCTTTTATTGTGAGCTGTTCTCTCCTTTGGAAGAATTTAAGGAAGACTGGGTTAAATTTTCAGATGACAGTGGAGCTGAGAAACTCCAAGGTGATTCCAAAGAAGGAACAAAGTTTCCATAGGGTTTGTCTCTGCATCTCTCAGACCCTTCCTTTTGTCTATGGAATTAAAGAGCTGTTTGTCCACAACAGCACCCCAGTATTGTAACTACAGAAATGGCAGTAGAAGAGAAATGGTTAGAAACTAGTTAAAAGTTTGTTCCTAAACCTTCAGAAAAGAGATTTAAAAGCCATCAACAGTTCTAAAGATTAAGTCCTTGGGAAGACACAAGAGACAGCTCAGCCTGTGACTGCTTCATTAGCTCCTCCAGTTCTGGATCAAGATGCTTTAAGTGTTGCAAAGACAGATATTGAAGAGAGTATACTGCAACTCTTCTGTGAACCTGAAGACTCAAGTTACCTTGAAGAGTGTTAATTTAATTCTAGAAGATACTACAAGCTTTGTTACAGCATCTCACGTGCTAGAGAGATCCTTTTCCTAATGACTGAAAAACAAGTCCTAATTTAAGTAGTTTGTCATTCTGACCCCTTCCAAGAAGTAAAAACCATGGAAAAGTTGAAGAAATTTCCTTCTGAGTTCTTCTACTGCTGTCCCATCATCATAACTCTAGAAGGAGAGAGATACAAGCCTTCTAGACTCTCCTCAAAGCTTTACTAAGGGCTGAAACTAGAGTGGTCTAAATCCCTCATGTACATCAAAAAAGAGAGGGTTAAAGTTGCAATAGCATTTTCTGAGCCACCACGTAGCTCTCAGCAACTGCTACAGTATTAAAAGCGAGAGTTGGGTGGTTTTTTTGTTGTTTTTTGTTTGGATTTGTTGTGTGTTTTTTTGTAAATGGCTTTTCTGAACAAAATTTAAGAGCTTTCACTAGAATCAACCACTGAACTGCCTCCCTTAGACTCCTTTTTCCTGCACAACACCCATTATTATACACAGAGCTATGGCACCTGGCAACGCTCCAGGGATACCAGGAGCTACTATTACTAACACCATAAAGCTCATTACTTTATCTGACACTCAAACCAAGGCAGTTTCACTAGCAACTCTTGCTTTAAATTAAGGTCAGCAGTCTCACTAATAAAGGCCATTTCTGAAACTAGATATATTGGATGAACGTTTTCTTCCTGGCTTTTCACATGAATGTAGTTTTAAAAGAGTCAGAATATCCTCCTAAAAAGCTGCAAATGGAGTGAATAATTTGGAAGATAAATACCATGGAGTAAGTTTCCCACTGATATGAAGATTAATGGGGAGGGGAAGGGAAGAAAAAAAAGGTTCAGATAAAAATACGTGTCATGTGCTCTCAAAGAGAGTGATCACCAAATCCTGGCAAAGTTCCATAGCATCCTGCATTGGTACAAGCACAGCAGCCCTTCAGATCAGTGACATGCTCTTACAGGGCCATTAGAAGATGTAATTTTGTCAATTAGGTAGGGCCTAGGTGGCAAAGTCTAAAAAGCAGATCAGGAGACAGAAATAATCTTTATGCCCTTATGATGCCCTAAAGCCTGTCACCCAAACAGGAATTAACTAGTACAGCAACAGGCAGTATTTACCTTGCTCAGAGGAGAAGGAGCCCCAGATCTAGAAAAGAAAATGGGAGGGGGTTTCAGATAAGCACAGTTTTGGAAACTGTTTCTCATCATCAAAACTCCTGCAAAAAGACCAGACACTAAGCACAAAAGCTTTCTGATGATCTCCACAACTACGTGCCCTCTCCATTTTTTGAAATTCCACATGCCACTGCACACAAGAAATTGCCAATTTTACTTAAAATCTCGAATGAATCTTTTAATCTAACTGGTACCACAGGATATTCTTCCTTTTAAATAAGCTCTACTAAATGGAGGAAAGGAAGAGATGCATGCAAATGTCTTGCTTTGGGGCCTACAGTAGCCATGAGAAAAGTTACTGGGGCAAGATGTCACCTTATTACAGAGCCATGCAACAGCAGCAGAACAACACCAATACTGAAGCAGTTATCTAACACAACTCTTCTGTGGATGTGCCACCAGTTTTTCAAAGTCTAAAGAAAGTCAGAGTTACTTGAAAATAACAGTACTTAAAAGTATGAAAACAATAAGTTGGAAAACCAGTTTTTCAAAGTCTCTCACGTGCACCAAAAAAATCACACTAACAATAACTGAGAGAGCTTCAAGTGTAAGTTAAAATGTCCATCAGTGCATTTGTTTGCTTTCGTTATCATGAGGTATGAAAATACTGCTACATATTTTTAGAGCTGCTTTGATCTAAGAGATGAAAGGAAGAGTTAAAGATAAAACTGCACCAGTATTGAACTATCACCCATCCTATAAGTTACTTGAAGTGGGTAAGTCCTAGGAGCTGTGGATCTCTAGATCTTCTAATCACAAAAATGACAAAAACTAACTTAATGACTACATTCAAAACCAAGGAACAGTTCAGTTCAATTTAAAGCAAATATCTATTTCTAAGCGTTCAGGCCATCTTAAAAAAGCCCACATAATCATGCCTGCATGCAAGTGATATGCAAACACATGTACTTACCCTTCGCTAAGTTGCAAGGAAAGCAACAGCAGAAGAGAAAACACAGGTTTAGCTTAATCCTTCCTAAACTTAGCCATGACAAGTAAGAATATGCAAAACCATTAGAAAACAGATTTTTATGATAAAAGCCTTGGGAGCAGGCAAAACCCCAGTTCCTTCTAAGAGTTTCCCTCGGGGAATTGTCTAGTTGTTCTGTTTCCCCCACACCAGTAATTAAAAAAGGTTGCCATTAAGATGACTTTGTAAGGGAACAGAAAAGCCTTATTTTCTAGAGAAATGACAAAAGGAGACTGGGGGATGCAAACCTAAACATCAACTAATATCACATTTTTAGTATTATGCCTAGATACATGGTACAACTTATATACCTACTTGTTGCCAGGTTTTTTTCCTTCCAGTGAGTTTAGATGTTGCTCCAGGGTCTCCATGAGACTGCTAGGAGCCTTGAAAGCAAAGAGAAAGATACACATTTAAACGTATTGCAGTTGACCTAATCATACTTTGAAATTCAGCACCAGCTTCTCTGAGGTCCACCATGTTCATGTTCATGCTGATGTTTTATTTACACCCCTGTGCATATAGTGGATTTTCATGCTGGAAGTATTTAGGTATAGACAGTTTTAAAAAAGATAATACTGTGTCCAAATATGCAGAGAGAAAATATTCACTTCCACTACAGAGTGCCTGAAGCTTAAATCCAGGATGTGCTGCTCACCATGCTTTAAAACGGTGTTAAACATTAACAACAGCAGCAGCACCCCCAGGGTTAATTTTCAGAGTAATAGTTCAAGTTCACATTTTCAGTTTTGCTTTCAGTCAGACCCCAACACTTCCTTCATGACCAGAGGGCTAGACAGCATTTGCAGCCTAAACAAAACAAACTAGAAGTCCTTTCCCATGTCCCCAGAAGCAGCTACCTTTGGTTCGAGACTCCCAACATCACAAAACCTTACAGCTCTTTCTTCTCAAAATGGTAGCCTGGCACAGGTCACTGTGCAGCCATCGTGAAAAGCAGAAAGATTACTATTTTAGCCATCTATAAAAAAACCTAAGCTTTTTCAGGCCTCCCTGATCTCAGGTTTTATTTTAAGCAACCTTTTTGTAGTCAGACAACACCCCCAGGCATGCACGTGCTGTTACAATGGCAGATAGAAAAAGGAATTGTAAATGCACGCTGGGCTTAGCTACTCCAGTATAAAAATAGTCTGGTAAGTAGAATCCTGCAGTCTGGTAAGTAGAATCCTGCAAGATCAAGAAGCAAGGAGGAAACTCTTGAGAGATACAGTGGCATACGATAGTCAAATATTTCATCAGGGTTACCAGTTCATCAGTGGTACAGTCTCTAAACAGGGAATTCTCTCTGTCAGTCTCTTTCAGATCAAGCACAATTACTGACAGCAATACCTACAGTGTTTTTCATAAATAACATCTTTAATTTCAGGGCAGACGTATTTATCAAACAAATAAGTTTGGAATGCTTGAAAACAGACCATTCACTGCTCCCATGCTGTAAAAACCAGCTGGCTGGCTGAATCAGGTATTTCAGGATACTTATGACCTGCTAGTACCAATGCACAACTAAGTGTACTGTGTATTAATTTTGGCATTAAAACCAGTAACAACACATATAGAAATACAAAATGCTCAAAATAATCTTAAATGACATATTGAGTTTAAGTATTTTGCACATACATATGCAATGCAGAAACATCTCAATCTTGTTGCTTTTATTGACATATTTATTAACTTTCAATTAATTTGAGCATAATAAAGAATTGCTTAAACACAAGAGACTTAGTCGTAAGAATTCCCCATCAGCAAGAAAAAGAACAAAGGTAAAACAAACTAAAAAAAAATCCCAAGAGATTCTCTACATATTCAAAGAGGTTACACTGTAAGATACAAGTTGTGCTACTTTAACATGCAAAGAAAAATTATGTTTCAAAAAAAAAGTTATTCTCTGTTATCAGTTACCTCCAGACACTTTAAATAGCTTTCCAATATATTATTCACAGGTTTCTCAAAAGCCAAGAAGGTAATACTTATCTATCAAACAGAATTCAGAGGGGAAGCTTCAGAAAATTTCTACCCAGATGTAACAATTAGGGAAGTAAATACTATCTGGAATCCAATTTGAAACACTGGACATGGCTTAATTTCTTCTAGGTAACTGCTTCAAGGTTAGATAATCTATCAGTCAGCACCCTGCTAGAACCTTAGACATATATGGGTTCCCCACTAGCTATGAGGGGCAAAACTGTCACACTAAGAATTGCAAGTAAATTAAAATGAGACAAGATCTTTAGCTGCCAAGACACCTCCTCAGACTCCAAAACTTTGCTGCCAAACTACTATCTTCTGTCTTCTTGCTCTTCTGTACCAACTTTATTGGCATCAAAACTGCCACAGGTGAACTCTTCAGCACAGATCTCTTCCTATAAGTAAACATTCTTTTCATATTAAGCACAAAGCCAGGCACCCAAGTCAGCTTGCAAGTGATACTGAAAATGGACCAGCAGCTCCACCAAGTTAGGCGGTATGACTTCCTACCAACATTTATATTCCTGGTGCGTTTCGTAAGTACAGAACTTTTAGTTAGTAAGAGATCCAAAAAGGCTACAAGAGAAGCTTACCTGTGTAAGGTCAGGGATATCACCTTTGTCAATTCCAACTTGCTGTGAATATAAAGGAATAAAGTTAAAATGTAAGAGCATTATTCCACTGCAGCAGGCATTAATTTTGAGTAGAACTGCTCTTCAAGTTACAACTGTTATATGCTGTCTTTAGAAGAATACTAGAGTTAGAAAGCACATGTCCATCTTCCCAGTAGCCACCTTCAACAACCTGCACCAGTCTTTCTTACTTTCCACACAAAATAAATATCCATTTAAAAGATAAAAAAAATGGAGCACCATTTCACACAGTTAAAGTTCATTCTCCATACTGCAATACACAGCCATCTACTGTTGTCTCAGAGGACAGCAACAGAGAACTGCTGAACACAGACTATCCAGATACCTGACTATTCCAATGAAGTTCTCTGAAATTCAGCCAGTGAGAAAAATCTAGAAGACATTACTTAAAAAAAAAAAAATAGCTGAAGCTCAAGTCCCCTGGTTGTTCTGCCATTCTCCGCTAGCACTTCAAATAAAACAAGTTAGGGTCTAAGTCAGCAATCTGCTATTAATTGTCCTGTTGCTTCATTACAGTTCTTCAGAGCGACTACTGATTTGGCTTTTGCAGCACAGCAAGCTCCACTGCACCAAGTAATCCTGAAGTACAGTCACTATAACCCTGGACAGCAAAGCTGACCTATGTCTCTAAAATACTTTACTCTCTCAAATTCAATACTCATCTCTCGCATTACAAGTCATTAGGGAGTCTATCAGGCCTTCATAGATAAGTAAATTAGCAAAGAAACAAACTTTTTATTCAGCTCATTGCTGCTGCACATTAGAAAGAAGTATGAAACATGGAAAATGCGCATCCTCTGCCAAAAAGCCAACTACTACAAATGAGAACCCAGCAAAGGAGTTAATTAACCATGTAATATTCCTATTATCCACATAAGAGGATGATAACAAGGAACAAAACCAGGAAAATCTCTCATTCCATTTAACTTGATGTTGGCTGCAAAGACTAAAAAAACAAGACTTACAAGACCAGTGTGCTCTTATTACTAATTGCTGTATCTTCCTCTAACGTTCAACTCTGTCCTAGAAGTATGCATTTATTACAGCATTTCTCAGAAATACTGGTACATTGGAAACCATGTCAAGTTCACCAGGAAAGTTGAGGCTGGCTCACCATAGAGAAGTGTGGAAGTCCTAAGTAGGGCTTAACTACTTCAAGAGGAGCCAAACACACAGATCCAAGGACTTCTATACATTTATATACATTGAGACAGATTCTTAACAAGTGCAATTAATATTTTATATTGGTGCTAAAAAATTCACAAAATATTTAAGTGCCAGACTCCAGAAGATGGGAAGTCACTTACCTCTGCAACTTTAAGAAACTCTGATACTCTGGTCATTCGAGTTAGAAATCGTTTGTAGATTTCAAGAGCATCTTTACATTGTCCCTTTTTCATTTCAAAAAATTTCTCTGAAGAAATAATTTGGTAAATTTCGGTTAAGATGTCTTACATTAGGTCTGTGTTCATTAGCAACTCTAGTTTTCAGAAATATCACATTTCAAGAATATGGCACAACATTAACATTTTTCTACTTGAACACTAATCTTGTGGCATTCTTAGTCCTTAGTAAAATATAGGACTCGGGCTTGCTGAGCTGCTAAAAAGTTATATAGACTATAAAATTGCATCCCAACTAGTCACAGCATTGTGTGTGATGTAAACCATATTTTTAGAACATATTTTTAAAAACTAAGCAAGTGAAGCAGCTATCAAACTTAAAGTTCAAAATAATTAAGGATACTTAAACATACATTAATATATGTCCTCTCCCAAACTGCCTTCACTCCAAAGAACAGTACTTTTTTCACTTAAGTAGCTCATTGAAGTTCATTTATGCCCATTATTAAACACAGCTGTCACATGTTTCAACCTGAACTTACACTTTATGTTTGTCGAATTGAACTGTTATGCCCAACACATTTGTACCTGCTCCATAAGCTTCCCATACCTACAGTTTCAGTCTAAACACCTGGGATTTTTATGAAACCACCAGGAAACATTGAAACATGGATAAAAAAGAAATTGAGCTTTACAGCTTAGGGACAACTTTTTGCCTTTTCAGTCTCTATAACGTGGCCATAATGCCTGTTTCTTCCTCTTCTAGATGCAAAGAGTTTTAGGTCAGTCATGCTGGCCAAGCAATCTGAGTTTTTAACTGTCTTTAACATCTTTATAGACCAGATGCAGTGTTTACAAATTTTAATAGCTGGGGTCAATTTTCTATAGGGTCAGTTATGTTTCCTGCAGTTTACAACTACTCCTGCTTTTAGACATCATAAGGAAGCCTTCTGTAGGGACAGCTTAAAGTGTGTCATGTTGATGATCACACCAGCAGCTTCAGAACATGCTCACAGCCTCCTTTAGATTTTGTAGGCTGATGGTAGGTAGGGTTCTGGAGGAGTTCCAGCTTTGGCAGTCATGCTTTCAGACAGATCAGGAATGTTATTAAAGGAGTGTATTACTTCATATAATGTCACCACATAGCATTATCACTCGCTACACTAACGTAAGAGGTTACGGCTTAAAATTGTCTCATTTCAGAATAGAACAGTCAAGAAAAATGTAGCTTTAGTGAAAGCTACGTAAAAAAACTGAAGCAGATCTGAAACTCATTTTTTACTTGCCTGTGGCATGTGAGATAAAGACTTGAGGCTACTTACCTAGTAAGTTAATAACCCCATCATTGTAGCAAGCAAAAAGTTTGATGAGGTCTTTAAATAGAAGCATGAATGCAGCATTTATGACACCATTCGTCAGTTCATTTGGATGAACCTACAAATAAAATATCAGTTATTTACAATAGAAGGGTTGAATACAATCAGAAGTTTTAGCTCACACCAGATACTTGATGCTGTTATAGATGGAATCAAGCACTGAAGCTTTCACACTAAGACACTAAACAAAAGTTTTGGTTATCAGATTATGTATTGCTTTTTCATCACTCCAAAACAATCCACTACAGCAGAGGAGTCTTTGCATCAACAATAAACATCGTAGCCTTGATTCCTTAATCTATCACAAGGAAGAGGAAGGCAGACATGCTATTAACAAAGTTTTAATGAAAGGGGATAAAAGACATCAGTTTACAGCAGAACTTAACAAAACCCCAATCGTCTATGAGATAATACAGTCAGTGTTAATGATGTCAAGACCCTTTCAGTTCTCACATTAACTTGTGAAGAAAATAAGCACTCATTTATTAAAAAATATTTCTTCTCTTAAAAATACCTCCTCTTCTGAGAGCACTATCACAATCCTTATGCCATTTAAGGATTGAAAAACACACTAGCGAGATATATTTCTAAGGCTTTCCCTCAGAGCTGTAGTGGGCCCTGCCTTCCTCTTCAAAGTGTATCCTTTTGCCCAAAAAGAACAGAAGAACTTCAAGATCAATTCCTTCAAATACCTCTTTGAAATGGTACACTGTGCCTCCTACAACAATTGACTCCAGCTTTTATCCTCAGATCAGATAAACAATTCCACCTACGTTCATGGCATTATAAATTCATTGTACACACTTATTTCTGTGAACAGTCTAAATTAAACTTCAGCCAATTTAGTTTACAGCTGAAAAAGAGATGAAGATTTTTGAAGAAGCCAAACAATGTACATGTGGTATTTTAATGGGCTTTTCCCTCCTCCCCAAAGAAGTTGGTTGCCAAGAGACAGAAAAAAGAGTGTTCAGTCTTCTTGTTTTGCCCATTTCTTCCCCTCACTGATGCAGAAGATGAAACTTCAATTCCCCTCTCTACAAAACCAAAACTGCAATCTGCACATTTCATATATACAGGAAAGGATCATCCTTCACCACACTGCCTCACTGGGGCATTTGAAAGGGGATTTTTTTTGAATGATCAGCAGAGCACTACCTACAAGGTGAAATGCGTTCACCACAACACAGCAGTTATAAGTTGTTGCCCAGTGTTAATGCTAGATCAGCTTCAATACATACATCAAATTCAAGCAGTGCATCAATTTGTTCCTGTAGTATTGGCATACTTTTCAGCAGCTTTTCAGGAGCCATTGTTCTCATTACACCTTCAGCTCTGCAAGACGGAACACAGATGAGAAGCCATGGCATTTCCCCTCTCCCTTCCCTCAAACCAGTCTGTTGTCTAAATTAATGCTTAAAGCAGCTATAACTCATTCTAAACCATTTCAAAAGCATGGTCTGATTCTTCTGCTTCTCACTTTATGATGAGCTGGGGTGAGAAGTCCTTCAACCAGCCACCCACCCTGACAGCAGGTGAGGAAAGGTTTTGTGTTGGAGTGATGAATGCGAGCGATTGATCTCTTTATGGAAAGACAACACTGCAAGTTTAATTGACTTGACTGCCTCAGAAGTACTTAGAGAACTGATAACCACTGTGTGTGAAGTTTGTTATGAATAACTAATGATAGCTCACTGCGGATGTGCCCATAGATGTGTAGTCTTTTAGCAGTCTTCAAGCATGTTCATTTTTATCTCTCATTATCACAAACCTGCACAACTACCATTACGTATTGCCCTGTTCTGGCTGCAGACAGGTACAGCATGTCCTCTCTGGAAATATACACCACTATTCTTATTTATTTTATGCTCCATTCTCAGGCAGCACCTTGTTCTGAGAACCAGAACTAACAGGCATAGAAAGCCTTTCCAGGAACATACAGCAAGGCAGGAATAGTAGGATTCCCAAACTTAAATAAATTTAACATCAAGTGTTCAAGAGAGAACTCTTCTGGTCTCAATTAAGTAAATGGTGTCCAGCTACACAGGAAAGCTGTCACAGCAGGCCCTACACCTTCTGCCTGATTGAGAAGTAAGAGAGAACAGCCTGGCAGTGATGCAGGTCAGAATCCCAAGCGGCAGAATACACCAGAACTGCCAGAACAATCCTGCATGCAACTCATGATTAGCAGGGGCATCTTTAGTATGCAATTAAGCTGCACCTTCAGTGGGTGTTAAGCCACTTGCAGTTTGTCTGTGCTTCAAGAGAGAATCTAGAGTCATTAAAGTCTCAGTTAGAGGAGTCAGAGACCAAAACAAGGTTCTCATAAATACCAACATACTACTCTGGGCTGGGCTTTTTTTTTTTTATTTTAAATACAGTGTTTGTGGGAAATAAAACTAGCAGTTTACAACCATGGTCTGTTCAGTTTGTAACTGCTTGCTCTGTTGCCTGCTAAGAACTTCAGGTGTTCACTTCAAGCTTAGTTTGTAATTAGACATCTTTCTTAGAGAAAGCATCTGGAGAATAATGGAACATCCTAAATATGGTTTCAGTGTTTCCTTCTCCAAATCCTAAGCAAAGTCTCCTTGCAGCACAATTTAATAAGAATCAGATATAACACCTAGCACTAAAAGCTCCAAGTTCTGCAAGGCACCTTACTTTAGTCTTCAGTATTTGCCTTACTACCCAGTCTTTCCTCTCCTCTTTCAGCAATTTTTAAACAATTACAAAGACTTTAAAAATCAAACCATTTTGGTGTTTTGTTGTAGCTACACAAAGAACACAAGAACAAAGTCACTGAGAAACCAAAATTGAGCAAAATGCCACAAACAAAATTTCATAGCAACCCTATAAATTTATGTATGTAAATTTTGCTTACCCTTTCTTCACTCTTGCAAAGTCAAATGCCATTTGTCTGTAGGAAAATGCTTTTTCATTCAAGTATCTACTATAGCGCCTTATAAAGGTGGACATGTCATAACCTGCAAAAAACAGTTACACATTTTGTGTTTAATTTTCATGCTAGTTTGGGTGTTCTTTAGCAAACAATAATATACAGTCAACAGAGCCTAAGATTATATGATTTCTGTTGCACTATACAACTGCACATACAGAACAGGCATCACAAGACATCTTCATGCTTCTGAAGAAAAATCAGTAGTGATGCACCAAAACAACCTAGCACAGTCCTATGCTGCCAACAGATTTATTCAAAACACCAGTGGGATGGCTCCTGGGGAAACCTACCAGTGGCTCCCACCCAGTTATGAGGTAACATTACTTGATGGCAAAACTCTCCACCTCTCATGACAGAGAAAAACATCAATTTACCAGAAGGTTTTTACTTAACTGGTACACGACTCCCAGGATAAAGATCAATTTCAACTTAAACACTCCTGATGTTAGTCACTCCAGCTCTTAGGTGGACCTTCAAAATTCCCAACTAGGTTTACCAGAACAAAGAAACTATGACAGCATTGACAGAGATTAGTCCTTTCCTTGAACTGTTACACTAGACATCCTCAAGGCACATGTACAAGCAGCCTCAAACTTCAGTGACCTTCAAGCCTATGACATCTGAGCAGTTAGTATTACAGTCTGTCCTTCAAAGTTTCTTCCTCTAAGCTACAGAAACGAGTGCAGAAGGCAACTCATCCTGCTCTTCAGCGCAGGTCCCTTTTTGCTACCTTTGTAAAAATTCACACCCCTCAACTTAAGTCATTGACTGTGTTTTCCCTTTGTATCTCTCACCATTATCTCCACCAACTCAAGCAAAATACTACCAAATCTGATGACTCCTTATCTATGACACGCTGTTGTATTAGGTATGAAATGGCAACTAAAGTTTAAAGAAAGTGGTGAAGAACATAAATAGATGCACTCAACAGAATTCATTGTTGCCAAATGCCAGTGTCTTTGAACATAGGTACTGTTTTGCTTAGAAAAACACACTTTCAGTATTTGCTTAATTTTGTTCCTGCCCTGTGTTACGCCATCTAGAAGATGCTAAAGTCTTTTTGATGCCACATATCTACATTGAGAGATGGAGTAATGTGGCATTGGGGCTGGGCTGCACATTATTGCAGCATTTCTGCACTCTGCATGCAGTCCACAAATATTCTCTGACCGCTGGAGAATTATGATTTCTCTCTTCTCTAGTAGAGCAACCATGGAACAAGCTTTTCCTCTGAAGTGGGGGCACATGAAAAATCACTCATAATTCCAGAGTAAAACATAGAAAACAGACCTTGCAAGATTTAGAGGGAAGAAGTCCTTAACTTCTGCCTACACCTTTCTAAATTCACTACTCCAATCAAATGAAGAACAACCAGTTCTTTTGGTACCAAAAGCCCCCCTACTAAATAGTTACAGACAATGCCTAAAAAGTTCAGTGTCCCCAAGCAACCAAGTTACCACTTAAGACTAAGTAAAGACCGAAAAACTAAAGGGAAAGTTATCCATTTCAACTTTAAGACAATAAGGAGATAGCTGACCCAGCCTAGATTTCAATTAGCACTTAAGAGATTTGTACAGGTTCACCGTTCCAGTAAAAATATTGCAGGAGACGATAAACTTTATTTTGAAGTTGTTCAGCAGTTCACTTGAGCTCCTGTATTTATTAAGTACATATAAAAAGGCTTCAGTAGCATATTTTGATATTATTTACATCTTATGAATGAAGGAGCAAATTTACAATAGTATCTTATTTTAAATCTTGTTAACATTATAGACATGAATAGGCTTACCATGAGAACCACTTTTGTCCAGAAAATTGCTGAGATTGAACAATGTGTTTCTAGATGCCAGGTACTGAATAAATCTCTGCAACACAAAGTTATTTTTCTTATCACAGGCTGTATCTGAAGGCTTTGTACCTCCTAGCAGGAAGATAAACAGTCGACTTCCAGCATATGACATGAAACCCCAGATTTTTGCCTTAGCCTGCAATACCTTCCTCAAAACTTTTTCCATACATTCAGATTAACTACTTTTAGTTGGAATCTCTAGGAAATATTCTACTGTATGTGCAAAAAATAGATTCTGTGCAAAATACAAACCAGACTGTGGAAAGAGCAATAAAAACAGTCAATTCTCAAAGAGATTTGAGGGAGTACAAGATTTATCTGCTTACAAAGCAGCATATCCAAGCTAGTCCCAGAGTTCTCAATCCAGCAGCCTTCAGCTTCAGCCAAGCTGAGGGTCTGTTTTAATAACAAGCAAGGCCCCACATGAAGTACAGGGGCTAACAGCCTGAAACAGTTAGAGAAATCAGATAAGAACATTGGCCAAAACTTGGAATGAAAGAATGTGAGTAAAAATTTACACTGTGAGAAGTTCATTGCATGAAAACACTTTCTATACAGCTAGGGAGGAACTGTTTCACAGTCATACTGAAGTTCTTTAAACATGCTTTCCCTTTTTATGCAGACATACCTATCTATACACGTCAATAAAACCCAAGGGAAAGGAAAACTCGATTGAAAAGGCTATTAAATTGAATTTACAGCTCTAGAAAGGTTTTAATGCTCATACAGAGAAAGATTTTAATGCTCATCCAGTGAAAGGGCAGCTATTTGGATGGCACTATACACATGCCAGAACATCAACTTTGACCCTCATCAAAAAATCCTAGGTAATGTTTAATCCTCTGTTTTCAGAGAGCACATAAATTGCCAACATCCTGGAACAGGCTCTGTCTTGGTCTTATGTTATGATTTTAGAAATGGAGAGACAAATAATTGGCATGCCTCCAACTATGCAGTTAAAGGTTAGGTTTTCTCTTCAAGAATCATTCTCGCCCTTTGTTCTCAGGTCCTTACTGGTTCAGAAGAGATGCCTTTGCACTACTAACATTTTTGGCTTGGAACCTGCTCAGTGCCCATGTGGTCTTGAGAGAGCTGTTACCTCATTTCCATGAACCATTAGATGATGTGTGGTAACTAAGGCTTTGAATACGACCACCCAGCTACTATTCGTTGCTCGCTCAAAAAGCGTATCAGCCATCTGAGGAATATTCACATTTGTTTCATTAGTTGCTTGGATCAAGTCTGTAGGAGAGAGAAAAGGAAGACATTAGGTGCTACAAATAAGACAAAAAAGTTTGCAGCATGGCCAAGTTCTTAGACCACCAGGATGCAGGTCATGGTTATGGCAAGCAACAAGTTCAGTACCTACGTTTCACATTTATTAAAAAAAAAACAAACAAGACAAAGCACTGGTCTAACTCATCCAACCATACCAGTTTTTCAAGAATTCTGTCTTGAGCTATGACCAAACAATTTCTCCATCTTTATCCCAGATGAAGTTAGGGCCCACAACATCACGTAACCCTAAAGCTTGCAGGTTTTCAAGTCAATTGTGGCAGTTCACTGCCGCTGGGTTAGAGAAGTAAGTATTATAGAATTCTTCCCTTACAGGTAATACATCAAGCACACTGAACCCAGTCCCATTAGCCATTAGACATGTCACCAGAAACAGATACTCTAATCATCCCAGAGGTTAGTTTCATCAACAAGCTCCAGCACACCTCCTAGGGTCTCTACAGACCCAGACAGCAGAAGATTGCATTCAGGCACGCATTAAGACCTTTTCAAGAGTGGGAAAGAACACAAAAACAGACACTACTTTATACTGAAGAATAATAGCCCTCTGCAAGCAATTGCACCTTACACAGAAGAAATAAGATATTTGATTGCCTTAGGGAACGACAATAAAATACAGGTTTGTGTCCTTTACATTAGCAAGGCGTAGACTTGCATAAAAAGAATGCATGAAATTACGTAGTCAAATCCTAAACAGTAGGGCATCAAGCTTTCCACTAGCATCTATATTACACATCTACTGACAGGATGTGACTTACTACATCACCTGTTACCTATAGGCTTTTGCTAGGCAGCCAGCAATTACCTTCTCCAAGCTATCACCTCTTTTTGAGAGACTGTGCACTGCAACTGCATGACCGAAACCCGTGTCATGCCAGACACAGCCCTGTCAGCACTTCAGGAGATGATGCAACACAAAGAGCACAGAATACAGACCTAATTATAGGCTGAGGCTTTAAGTGTGAAGACCTGACTAGAAAAAGTTAAAAAGCTTAACTACTAGACTAAGCAATATCTGTGTTACTAATGAAAATACTCATCTTTTACTTTCTCTCAGAGGAATAATTTTTAATGATTTCTTCCCCACCTCCAGACTAGGAATTTTCATCCAACTACTCAACTCATTCAGTATTGACAGATATTCTACCTTAAAAGAAGACTGATCTTTGCACACCTAAACCATGTGAGTCAGCTGTAAACACGCTACAGGAGTTCAGTTCACTTGGGCAATAGGATCACCACTTTACAAATTTCCTTTCTTTTCCCTACATAACCACATATAATGGAGAGCATTAACAATTCTAGGAGTGGAAAGTTAAGGTTCAGTCTACTCTTAAACTACTGATTCTGCCTCTGCAGGGCAGGAAAAGTCCAAAGGACAGGTCTGTCTAAACAGATCTATGAGTTACATTAGCTACTGAGACCCCGCTGATGTGTTCAGAAAGCCACACTGCTGCATCAGATGCATTCAAAAGTTCAGGTTTAGTTTGATTGGTTGGTTTTGTGGTTTGTTGGGTTTTTGTTTGTTTGGTTTGGTTTTTGTTTGTTTTGGGGTGGGATTTTTTCTTGTTTTTGTTTGGTTGGTTTTTTTTTTAATTCATTGCAAGTTATTTTTATGGGTATTTCTAATTCTATTACACAAACCTGTTTAAGATACAAGAAATCTCTAGCTCAGAGAAGTCTGGGAAAACTGCAGTGCTTAGTTTAAAATTGTCATTTGCACGGCCAAAAAAGCTGCAAGTTTTCTTCAGCTTCAGGCCAATTATTTTCTGTTATGAGACAGCAGATAAAAATTATGTGAACTCTTTATCCAGTTTGAATTTAAAATATTTGTTGCCATGGTGCTTTTTGTCTTGGTTATGGATGTTGGTTTTGCTTTTTTTTTTCAGAACACCTTCTGAAACGTAAGGTTGACTTCTATAACCTCAGTAATACTACCCTTGGCGGAGGCAGCTCTGCAGACAAAGTATTATAGCAGTAAACCCATGATATTGAATGACAGTAGTTCAAGCTCAAAGAGCTCCAACAATTCTCCTTGATCTTATTGTACAAACAGGCCAATAATCTTTTATTCTGTACTGCTGATTAATGCATTATAGAAGACAATGGTTTGTAAAAGCCTAGAAGCAAGTCACAAGCGGTTTGCTCACTGTTTACCCTGTTCAGAGGTTTTACAGCAGATGACAGCATTTGTCTTCTATATAAGGAAACGTGCATCAAATTTGGAAGTTTTCAGTCCTTGGCTTTGGCATGTAGCTCTCTGTGGAAGACACTTAAATTGTGTATTCCATCGGTGGATGTTAGATAATGAAACCTCAGAGGAGTCCACCCACAGCAATGCTGGCAATGCAGGCTACAAGGCACTACTATATACTGCCACAGCACTGCTCCTAAAGTCAGTCAGTCATTTCTGTCTCCTCTCCAAACTGCTGGAGGGTACAGCATCTCAGTCTGCAGCTCTGAATGTTTTAGGACATGAGTAATTATAGTGTGCCAAATAGAGAGGCATGATTAAATTTAAGCCTACTACTTTCAGTGCACAGAAAAGAATTAAACCATGCATGAAGATGTCACTCATCATCTGAGCACAGAAAACAGAGATTGGGGGGTCGGGGCCGGGGGTCGGGATTCTTGCTGAGCTATGTCCCATTTAGCTATGCCACAAAGATAAGGTACTCAAGTTTCCTACATTTCTTTCCCCAACACCACAGAGTCTCAGCTTGACTAGCAATCACCAGCATCCAGAACAACTCACCAACATGGCTAACTCAACAAACTGACAGCAGAGTTTGGTGGCTAAGCTAAATTTTAAAATAAGGCTTGGAAAAAAATAATTTTACTTCAGTGTGGTAAGGAAGAATAGGTACAAGGAAAGAGAAAGCATATAACAACAATATAAAAAGGATTAAAGGTTCCTTCCTGACCAAGTTTATGCTACTGCAGCCATCCAGTACACTGACAGCCAATCCCCAAACCCAGACACTGAGCTCAAATACAAATTCCAAGCAATCAGGTATCATACTGCAGTAGCTGCAAGTGCTTTCATCATGATTGTCACAGAAGGGAAGCTGTTGGAGAATGAAGACCTATATACCCTTCACTTTAATCCATTTGTTTACTGTGGGACTAAATTATAATTGCCAGATCACAGTACATGATCTCTCCTATTTTCTCTCTTCATATTTTGGTAGCTGCTACTTTGAATACTTATTAAGTCTAAGGATCCTTGTTTAAATTACAATTTGAACTTCAATATACTTTCTCTAGTTAAGTTTTGAGACGCAAAACCAATGCACATAGAAGAAATATGTGGTCGTCAATTCCTGGACACTGTAACTGAAACGTAAATACCAGGCTTTAGACTCTTTTGACACACCAGCTTTTTGACCCAGACTTAAAACATTCGCAAACTAATTTGGGAATAGAAGTAAAGCTCGAGTAGATTTAACACCTTCATTAACAAAAAGACAAACCCGCCAAACTGAGAAAGATTGGTGGAGGGTTCAGGGAGGAAGACTGAAGTAAGTTAAGACACCTTAGCTCTTCATGGTACTTTAACGAGACCACTAAAAGAAGATGTGATTACCTTTAGTGTTTGTTAAGATCATAAAATAAAAAACAAATGAAAAAAACACCAAAACCAACCAAATAAAAACAACCAACCTCCAAAACCAACAAAAACCAAAACATAACAAAGCAAAAAAGACCAGGAAGAAAGTTTTGGAATTTCAGACTTCTTCAGTCTCACTGAAAACTAATTTATAGTTGAGACTCTTTTTTTGAAAATGAGAGATTATATATCTTTATTTTGTTGTATTTTTTTAGGGGGGTCTTAATTATTTAATAAACAAACCTGGGGATTTCCCAGTTCAAAATTAATTACTCACAATTTACATTTCAGTATGTAGAGAAACAGCAGCAGAGCACAAGACCTCTCTGTTCAGAGGGGTATCAGTGCCAACTTAAGAGCAGCTGTCATTCCAGACTGAATTAACACACAAGCTGCCTCAGCATCTGAGCTGTGTCATACATTCAATTCCTAAAACTTTGCCAAATCTATCTCACAGTAACCCCCTTACAGATCTTCCTCACTATTACACTGAATGCTACAATAGTCTTCAGAAGGGTTTTTTTCTTGCTTATAGATATTTAAAAAACCCCTTGAACCTACAGAAAAGAAAATGCAGGATTGTTTTAATTCCAGGCTAATTAAGAGCAGCTTATAGTAAGAATTTACAAGCCCCAGTCAAAAAGATTAAATAGACAAGTAACAGTATAAGTCCTCCCTTGCAAGACACAGAACTGTATCAAGAAGCTTCTACGGCGCTGTGCTAATCAATGCGAGGTCTGAACGTTCAGGTCTACAAAAGACCATGAACAAATGACTACAGAACAGTACTGGAAAACAGAACAAAGTTATTAGTTTCTGCCCCTACAACAATTGTTCATGAGAACATTAGATGATTTTAATGCTCTTAGTTTTGATTATCACACAATTTCACAGAAAAGAGCCATGAATTTATTTGCAGGGTTAAAGTTTACTGTCTACTCTTTTCACCCCCACATGCATCTTAATCTGGCTTGTAACACTCACCCCAAGCAGAACAGCAATTCATGCTGTCCCTTCCTCCCTCCCTAAAGTCTGCCTCAAGGGTTGCTACATTCCACCTTGACCCCTGCAAGCCTACCCTTTATCAAAGTCCAGCATCTTTCAGGTATTGCCTTGGCACTTCCATGTCTATGCCAACTCAACAAATCGAAATACAATCTTCCACTGAGCACATGGTCTCCGGCCACTACAAAGACTCTCCCAATAATGCAGCTATAGCCCTGACGGGACTGCTACCTCCTCTCTCCAGCCTTACTCAAAGACCTCCTCCTTCCAAAATATATCTCAGACTCTTGTGAAGACAAACACTTGCTGCAGATCCTGAAGTTTGAGATGTCAGGTCAGTCAGCCTTTGAAACACACGACAGCATCCCCCACAAGGACCAGCTTTTATATACAATTTCTTCCCTTCTGCCTACTCACGGGCATACTCATACTACCCAGATTATCAAGTGTTTTGCAGAACCTATCAATCACATGAAGAGTCTGCGGAGAGACAGGGCAAATGACTGAGTACCAGCAAATTTCTCTTGGAGCATCCTCCAGTTTCTCAAACTGAGAGTTTAATTAGCCTTAGAATCATCTTATTATGTCCCTGTTCTTTTTTAAATACAACAGTGCGACACCTCCTACATCATCAATTATCTGTTTTGAAACAAAGCAGAAAATCTACTGCCCAGAAGCACTGCTGGATTTTATTCCAAGGCACTTCCATACAGTTTGCATCCCTCCATAACCAACTTATCAAGGCCAAGACATTTGGCCTTAAGTCATCTGTAAACACCACCTCAGATCATTAGCAGTACTAAACCAGTTATGTTGGATTTGTGTCCCCTTTGGTCCTTAATTATTTATACACATGGCTTTTCCTCCTGAGATGTTCAGGTTCAGCTCTTCTGGAAAGAGGAAAATAAAAGCCAACTGTCAGGTGGCCTTCTACTGGATCTGAAAGGGTGCAAATTAAGGCAGGTGTCCCTGTACGTAAAAATAACCGAGGAAAAGTGTGATTATACTGTGCTAAAAAAAAAATCTTGCCATAAGCAATTCCTTCAAGTTCCATGAAGTATGAATATTTTTTTACTTAAAAGAAAAGCTCCCAGGACCTAGAGCTCTACTGCCTCTGGGGGCGGAACAGCATGCACTACCTTCAGTGTTTACATTAGAGTTCTCTCCTTGAGAGTTGTACAACTAAAAGATGACATTCAGACCAGCTGCAGAAGCTCAATTTAATCAGCAGTTGTTAGGGTTTTCAGTATGGTCTTTAAGACTGCTAATTAATTAGCAATTAATATATTTTATGAACGAAGTCTGAAACCTTGCTGACATCCATGATCCAACTAGTCAGAAGAACAAAAGCTTCAATTTTACTCAGGAATTACATACCTGGAACAACAGAAGATACTCTCCACAAACTTCCTAGTACAAACATACTATGGAAAGCAGCTTTTTAGCCTCACACAAAGGAAGCCAGAACACTAAACAAAGGGTAAAAGGCCCCATAGTCCAGAATGCTGCCTGCTTTCTTCCCAATTACAGCCACTACAGCTTTCTTTAGGCCTCTTCACTATAGGAACAGTATTAGCTATTAAGCATGAAATCCTTTCCCTTAAAGTTGTAAGAAGTTCAATCTTGAATCGCATTTGTATAGAATTCACTCACTTTGAATACCAAACAAATTGTCTCAGGCAAGAATACAAGTTGGTCAAAGCAGAGGAAAGATGAGAAATCACTACTTTAATGATCTCTTCCTCTCACCCAGAGAACACACTCCAAACCCTCTTTCCACACAAATTCTGCTCCACAACTAGCTTAACAGAAATATGCATTTTTCTGCTCAAACACAAGAACTGAGTAGTTCTGCTTATGTTATGCTTATGAAACATCAAGTAATTCTGGAGCTAGATATGTCACATCTCTATTTTATTGATTTACTGCATATACGAGCTGAGCCACAATCCACATTGTGCCACCTTTTTTGCACAGCTCTTAATAGTTTAAGACATGTAAAACTGCATTTGCATTTGGTGGACACCAATCAATGGTTATAAGGTTAAAATATAAAAGCAACTGTCTTGGAGAAATGCGATTTCTCATCCTATTGTAATATGGTATCTTAGATGCCAAACTCTAGGGGAAGAAGGGACATGGAAAAAACCCTACTGACATTACAAGTAGCATTTGACCAAGAACTTTGCATGAAAATGAACTCTTATCCTGCATGGCAAATCTCAGACCTCATTCTACAAGACAGTTCATTCTGCACTTCCAACCTGGACGCCTTAGCCAAAATACACATTAATTCAGAGAAGAAACATGAAACTGCATCCACCAGCCAATCTTCTGCCAAGCCTTTAAAGCATTTATTCAATTTCCTCTAAGGGATGGAATTATTCTCTCGATCCATGCAAGCATTAAAGTGACAGACCTGCTACAGCCTAGCTCCAGTTGAAAACAAGAAAGGAAGTTTAAAGGTGCTACAGAGTTGCAAGATTATTGCTTAAAAGGATAAAACTCGCTCAGGTCTACTTAAATGACTACTCTCAATTGCCTATTGACGCTAGGCACATCCACAACTGGATACCAGCATTCCAGCTGTGGCCTGTAATTATCCTTCCATGAAGGTGACCAACCCCTGTTGATTGTATAAATTCATAACTCTTATCACTTGGCTGCTTACTGGAATATCAGTAACAGGACCAACTGCAGCTTTTATCCAGACAGTACAACCACACTAGAAACATAAGGATTCCATGTTTGTCACAGCAGCACTGGGACATTTTCTGTAATCTTTGCACTACAGCATTTTCTAATCAGCCTTTACATATTGGGCTGATCTAACACTCCAAACACATCTGGCAGAAAGTGGTAATCAACTGAGGCATGGTACGTGAGCTATTTCAGTGTCCGTGCTGCTGTCACTTTTATTCTGGGAAGAATTCTACCTCCAAATGATCTCCTTTCCTCAGAAAACCATTTGGTTTTAATAAACTTGTAGAAATGAAACTGTTACTGGCCTATCAACTCTGCCCAGAACAGCAATTTGTAGTCCACTACAAATCTGAATGAGACCAAAAATATATTTGAAGGAGCCTGATATTTCAGCTCCACTACTTAGCTGTTACACATTGAGAATACATTAAAAAAAAAAAACAACAAAAAACCCCCAAAACAACAAGAAAATCACCAAAAAAATAATTTGGGAGGGGATGAGACAATGTGCAAGCAACTTCAGTGACATGGTGATTAGCTACATCCTGTATGCTGAAAATAGGACAGATGCGTAGGCAGGCTCAAAAACTGACACATCTGGCTCAATGTCCAGACTATGGTCCAGGTTTTCCCTACTCCCTCAGCAGGATAATTCTCAGAGTCCTATTTTTTTTCAGTAGATGCCACATAATAACCCAACCTGAAATTCTTAACTAGGACTGAAATGCCCACAAACATGCAGGCAGTCCTGCTGAAAATATGAACATATGAGGAGGAAAAAGAAATGAAGTTGAATGCAAACCTCTCCATAGAGCCAGCACAACAGCATGACCTCTTGGAAGCACCCTGAAGCAGCTGCAACCACACACCAAGTACTTTATAACATGGTTGCCATAATTTCAATACATTTTTTTTCTTGTATCTACGTATCTACAATAAAGCAACAAAAAGATCATAAGACTTCCTAAAAGCAGATGACTGCCTCACATGTGAATGCTGTGTCTTAGAGCTATTTTTTTCACAAACTGACTGATGTCCTTCACAATTAGACACAGCTTTAGTCTCTCCTTGTTAAAAAAATAAAGTAAAATGTGAAACCAAACGTGCAATCCCTTTATGTCTATTCTCCTGTACCACATCAGTTAAACAATATTCTTTGCTTCTGCCACACAGACAGGCAAGCTTAAGTCTCAGCAATTTTGAAAAAGCTAACACCTACTACCAATAGGCTTTACTGTTCAATGTGAGCCAGCAGCTGTTCACATACTGCAGATTTCTTAATGCTGTGAGAAAACTCCAAAACAACTGTTAATGGTAACAGACCATCCACCTGAGAGACTGAAGACACAGTTAGGACAAGATTTAAAAAAAAACTGACAGCAGTAAGTTGCTATCAACAGTTCCAAGTCACCAGTGTTTCTGCATGATGCATTTGCCAGTTGCACTAGAAGTCTCCTATTAAGCTATTGGTGAGTGGGGAAGTTAGAATGCATCACACATGCTCATGTCCAGGCAGAAAAGCTTTGTGAGGAGTCAGATCATCCAGAAGTGTTGATTAAACTCCTAAGCACAATATGGAGCATTATATTGGAAAGGTAGCTTCTCATAATACTGTCTAAGCAATTTCCAGCTGTCCAATAAACAAGAAGCAGCTCTTAAACTCACTTATTCCAAACATAGCAAATTTTGCCTGCTAACACTCTTGCAATTCACAAACAACAAAGCAACCTGAAGTTTAAATCAAGCTTGGCAAAACCAGCAAAACTCTATGTGACGTAGAATGACAGATCAGAAAGCCACAGGTAAGGCTGAAAATGAAAATACCATTGTTTCACATGCCAGCAATAAAACATCATTCATGATAAAATATATGTGTTTTGAAAACACTGGCACTAGATATGATGACTTACTTATGGCTTGCTATCCCTGAGCAGAATGTACATTCTCCTGTTAGTAGGTTTAGAAGAAGCTGTAACAGATTAAGAGCTACAGGCACAAATAACCATACTTTGGATTCCAGCATCAAGCAACAAGATCCAAAGCCAAGCCTCCATTTAAAAAGGTTAGATTTCAGAACTCCAGCGTTGCTAAAGAACTGATGCAATGATATTTTAAAGCTTTTGTCTACGTTCGACCTATATGAAACGAGAAACAGCAGCCTTTAGAGCCAGGAAGCAAGCCAGCTGGCTTCTCTGTTTCATACAAGTCCTACACTCCCTGAAATGAGAAGTGAAAGGGAGAGTCCTTTAACAAACAGTTTGAGCTCCCATCTGAGTGTATCTATGTTGGCTTCTCAAATATGTGTAAAGATATACACCCTAGATACTGCAGTCCTGCACTGTGGAAAGATAACTGATCACTGCTTTATTTTGAGGACCTTCCTCTGAACTTGTAAACTTGCACACATTTAAAGAATGTGGGCGACAAGTCAGCATGTTTTATTCATGCTTTGAGCAGTCGTGTCTTTCTCTCACTTCTGTGGAGGACCATTTTAGAACATTCTGTAAACTACCAGAGTGACTTAAGAGATATAACAAAACTATGCCAGAGGCCCTAGGAGCCTGCCAGGCTCTGCAGGCTAACCCCTGACCATCTGCTATGGAAGCACCCGCTGCCATTGTGTCATCCGCGCTCATGCCAAGCCAAGAGGCAGTTTGAAAGGATGGACTGTACTGTCAGTAGTCAAGTCACAGTCTTATCCCACGTCTTTAGGACAGCAAAGTTTAAGATGCTTTCCTGACAAGACATGTCCTTTTGTCCTTTGGCAGAATAATTGTAGCTCATGTGGACACCGAACTCTCCAATCTGCCCTTACAGGTGTTTCACATCTCAGCCATAACCTAGTCTCCTAAACACCTAAAACCAACGAGGAAATAATATTGCTTTCTTTTTCATTTGTTCTTTGAGACAGTAAAGCAACCTTGGCAAAGCACACAGCTCAGCTGCTTTGTAAAGAGCTCTCTAGCCCTACTGCAACACAGGAGCTCCTGCCGGCTTGCTTTCTTCTACCTGTGGTAATTTTGTTTATTGGCTTATGACCAAAAAGAGTTGATTGATGCGAATCAGACCCAGGCTGCAGACATGTCCTGTCAGCAACCTGCACTTCTCAGCACACATGAGAGGCAGGGATTGCTTTCTTGGTGGTCTTCAAGCACGATCATGTCTACGTACTTCCAAAGTCTCCTCTACAAAAAATATTATAATACATTTGAGTTTTATCAATAGCTAGAAAACCCAGGCTCCAGGAAAGACAACTGCCTGACATGCTGCCTCAGCTCAAACGGCCAGAGTAAAAGTTACATAAATACACAACATCAGCATAGCACCAGGACCTTTTAGCATCCCACCCCTTTCATTAAACTAAGTTAAGATACAGATATAATCTAAAACAAAGCATGAGATTACATTATCCAGGACAGGAAGGAGGAACAGTAGGGTATTTAGGCTTGACTTGTCCAGAAGTCAGTGGTAATACTGTGCACTACCATTTCCTCTACTATGCCTAGAACTAAGTTGCAAGCCTCGGATGCCCAGTGGATGCCCCATTTGTCAGCAGTCTAGAAAACACTGTTCTAGCATTCCGCCTACATTCATTTCAAGGCTGATGTCCAATAGGACTTGTGAGGCTAGTCCAGATGGCTAGTATATTCCCTCTCCTGGTAAATTACAACTCTCAACTGCTTCAGCAAGTGTTTCACAACCTAAAGAGAAGATTTTCTGAGCACAAGCAAAACTTGTTTTATATTAAGTATCTTCAACCAGCTCTGCAGAAGTAAACATGATCAAAATAGCAAGATTAAAAGCATTAAAAACTGGCTTAAGAGTCCAGTATATGGTTTGTGAGATTCCAGAAAAAGAAGGCTTTACCATACTCTGCAAAGTGACAAAGTAGCTTCTGCTAAATATTCCAATTCCCTTCTATCAATTGCCAACATCTGGTTTATTCAGGTTAATTTAAGCCACTAGCTCTCATCCAAACAAAATTTTGGACATAAGGAAAATCAAGCAGCCATGCTGAAGCTGATGGAGTGGGATACTCTAATATCAGCTTACCAGTGAAGCTTCACCACTGCAATCTTGCTGATACTGCTGACTCAGGGGAACGAAAGCACTGCTGCAAACCCTGCGCTACAGAGCATTGCCTGCAAAGCTACTAGGAAGGCTTCTTCTATTGTACCATTAGTTTGAGGTCAGGATTTAACTCTATGCCAGGTGACCCATTCTTTTCTTTATATGTCCTGTGCTGAGATTCAGACCCTGGCTTGCTTTATTTCTTGCTTTTTAGTTTTCATGGTATTTGAAACTCCTCTGTCCAAAACAGCCAGAACATTATTCCGAATCTGCATGCCGTGTGCTCAAGCCTGGATATTCAAGGTTCATCAGACGCTCATTGATGAGACTCCAGTATTTCCCCTAGGCACACAGCAGGACTTGTGCTTTTCTATCCTTATCAGCATCCTAATCTGTGCCTTGAAAAGAAGCTCCAAAAAGGAACGGGGCATGTTAATTTAACGGTACTGTTTGGTACCACAGACTCATCTTTAGGCTATAGTAAGGCTAAGCGAAGGGATATAATATTATCTCTCTACATCCATTTTTTCCCCACTCCCAGAAACACAAGTCAGCTCCTTCAGCAATACCGTACGAGCACAGCTGACTGTGGAAGGTCTATCCCTTTCTTTTCTTCAGTGGCAGGAGGTATACTGGGTATGCATGGCAAGGTTTTGGTAGTAGTAGAGGATGCTGCAGCTGTGACTGCTGAGAATAGGGGTCTCTTTCACAGGCTGCAGAGAATATCTGCTCCACTCTGCCATTCTGTTTTCCCTCTTTCTCTGCCTGTCCAGTATTTTTTGCCTTTTCTTAAGTTTGTTTTATTTGAGGTACCACAAGCTGTCTGGATAGGCTCAGCTGTGTACTGCAGTGGATCCACCACGGAGCTGGCTGTGTCTGGCACAGAGCATGTCCTGATCTCTTCTCACAGAGGCCAGGCCTGCAGCCAAAAACTTGGCATGGACAACCAGTACTGGGGGAAAGTAAGCAGGGCAGGAAGAGTAAAACAGTCTCAAGAATCTTGAGCAGAGGGAGAAAAATACTAGAAGCAGATGTGCCTCTGCTATATTACCATTTCTTCAAAAGTGGGAACTAAGAGATCAGGAAATTCTCCTCTTTGGCTACCAATTTCTCAATACAGCAAGAAGCAGGGAAAATGAACAGCATCCAATATGCTTTATGCCCTTCAAAGTTATGCTGACTGTCATCTAGTCTTTAGCACTTCAGAGGATCCTTCATATGGTAGAGACACAGGAGCATGGACTGACCCCACCTCCAGAGCATTTTCTTGGAGATTTCACAGAATTCCTCACTAGTGGGACAGGTCTATGTAAGGCAGGCACAGAAGATAAAGGTTTTAAGAGAGAGGCTGGGAAATCAGAGGCACAGATCAAATCACACCACAGAAAATCAAAGTGTAGATATTTTTTTGTTATTTAGAAGTTGTGCAATTGCTGTCACCCCAGGTCTAAGGGAGTAACACTACGAGACTATTATGAAACATACTGAGCTACTAAAGAGAAGTGATTAAAACTATGCTCTGGTCACTGTCATCCTGACCACCTCATAAATAACTACACCATTATCATCGTCTACTAATGGAAGTCAGTGCAACAGAAAGACCTGACTTGACCCAGAATTTGTCATCCATGACCTTGACAAAACATGTTTAACAGAAGCATCTTGCTTACTATTGAAAAAGACTAAGAATACCTGCTCTCAGCTGAGGAGATGCCAAGGGGATGGTGGGTAGGACTCGTCAATCTATCTTTATCAAATTACACTGCTTGGATGAAAAGAAGTTTAATATTACACTGCCTACCCACTTCTCTGTTTCCTCATCCTCCCTTTTCCTTTCCTTAGACATGACACCATAACACAACTTAAACACAGAACAGCTGAGATGCACAACATCAAGTGATCCTGCCCAGGCCTCAACATTCATATCTTAACATGAATTCAAACTTCTACTCTGATTCAAACGTATTTTGAAAAATTACTGGTTAGCTAAATCTTAGTTTAATTAAAAGGACAGCCTTCTCTTGGTATTACACATGCCTTAAAAACAGTATGGGGCTAAGGGGGGTGGGAACTGAAAGTTAATGCCACTTGATACTCAAGAACAACTAATCTAAAAAGCCTTCTTATTAGCTCCCCTTACCCAAGAAAGACATTTCTACTCCTATTCAGAGATCTACATGCTTCCAAATGAAGTGTGTCTTCAATAGTGTTTTGAGACAGGACAGAGAAACAGAGAACTGTTCCACAGAAAGACTGATGACAAGTTCGTACACACAAATAAATGTGCTAATCCAATATCCATTAATGAATTAAAGAAAGTAATTGCTTGCTTGGCTTTTTTTCTTTTCATGTGTAAAAACAATTCCTTGGGATAACAAAGGAGTTCACACCTTAAAATTCACCCTAACTATGACAACAAAAACCAAGACACAGTATTGCAGCTGATCTTCAAGAGTCACTTTCTAAATAAAGTGAGTTCTCTCACACAACTGTGACAAGTTACAGCAATGCAAGATACACTGAGACATACAAAAGCAGTTTCTTTAGTAAAATGTGAAGGATTAAGCCCAGTATATACAGGGACTGCATTCTTGGCAATTCTCTTGAAGACACTTTGACAGCTGTAAAGGCAAAGTGTCACCTGGACTGTAGAGCAATGCAGTACACCTGCACTACTCCCAGCAGGAAAGGGCTTCAAGTGCCAACAGACTGGGAACACTCCTCAAATCACTTCAACAGCAAACAATTTCTGAAATACACAGCCAAGTTAACCTTATCCTTTAACCTACCAAGTTAACAGTCTAGGGACTCAAGATAGCTCCACTGACCCCTACCTTTCCAAAAAACAGAGACAGACATACTCCTCAGGAATGAGACAGAGGTTTCTAAGACTAATCTATGGGACTTAGCAACTTCATCTTTACTGAGCCTAGGAAAAAAGGCACGTTTTTGAGCTTTTGGCCAAAAAAGCTCATTTTGATCCATTGCTTTTGGTCAACAGATACTTCTGTTTCAACAGTAGAGACCACAGCAATTCAAACATTTTAGGTCAACCCCCCACTTTGCAGAAAAAAGGTAGAACATTGCAGGAAAACAAAATACTGACACCAGTCTTGCAGTTTAGTTACTACCATGAATTAAACTACAAACTTCCTTTAGAGCCTTTGTTTGCCAGCTATATACAAACATGCAAAATTAGACTTAAGATGGAAAGATGCTACAACAGATACACAAGTCATCTCCACAGCCACAGAAAATCGAATCCTGATCTTCATCCTCTGTTTCCACTTTTCACAAACATCTCATAGATCTTGATCAGGCCTCTGGAAGGGCCTTCTCTCTTATGAGAATTATTTTGAAGAAGTAAGAAGACACCACGTGGTCTTTTTAGAATATACACTCCATAACTTCCTCCTGTTGCAAAGCAATTCACTCAACAAAATAAGCCAAGGAAAATCCCAACCATTTTTATCATTTTCAGAAACAGGAACTTGTTACAACCAACTGTAGAGGTAACAACCTCACTGGTTTTCAATTCACTTCCCTAATCAAAAGCTTGACCATCTGTTTTTGAGTGAGATCTTCTATAAAAGGAGACAAGTTCAAATGTACCTACTTCTCACTCATCTAGCGTGTATTTTCACATTTGAAAGTCATTTCCCTTCTTCAAAAGCACCTCCCTTTTAATACCATCAGAGTCATCGCCATTTGAGGCTGGCAGCATTGTCTTTTACTTGTCCCACACAATTAAACCCTCAGTGAAGCCGTAACACGTATTTCAGAACAGTTCTGAGAATGAAACTTCTATGCTGTGCACTAGGACTACCTTCTCAGTTGAATTATCAGTTTATATATTCTTCATGTAACCCATATGCCTCATTCACCCACTCTGCAATGGCCCTTCTCACTGCATCAAAATAAAGTTGCTAATACCCCATTCCTCATGGGAAGGCTTTCCTCACTTACTGCATCTAACTGCAATTTAGTTAACACAGCATGGTTAGCTGAGGGATATGAATCCATATCAATGTGGTAACTTTAAGATGACAACATTTTGGTAAGTCCAAAATGGTCAGAGCTCTAACACATCAACTGTCCCAAGCCATCAGAGTAGTACAGATTTACATTCCTTTTCTCCCCACAGGGACTTGAGAAGCACATTTAATGCCATCTGGCACTACTTCCAGCAGTCGCTGAAAATTCACTTGTATGAGAGCTGCAGTTCAAGAAAATGGTAAATCCTGCTGTGCATATGATAGAAACCTAATCATTCTTCAGTACTTCTTTACATGACAAGCCTGTGCAGCTCCCAGAGCCCATGCCAAAGGACAGCAGCACCTACATTAAAATCTGTATTTGAACATGTAAGTACAGAAAAACACATGAAAGTGAACACTTGGCAGCTCAGCTTTTGCTCACGTAAGACATTAATTTTGTTCTTTCCTCCCTTCCTCACACTCATGCACTCATGCCTAAACCATACCTTTTATTCCTGAGAGCAAACTCCGTCCAAGCAGTACTCAGCAGAAAACCCAAACCAAACCAAACCACCCCATACTTTGTCACCTATAATCTTCCTTTAACCCTCCTGAACTAGTATCTTCTGCAGAACACATATGAAAATAGACATCATAGTGTCGCATCCTTACAGGACTCCTTACTTCACGTTAAATAGTTGATCTCTTAATTTAATTTACAAAGCCCAATTGCTAAGCAGGGGAGTGGAAGAGAGGTTGTGTGACATGACGCCTGGCTCCTAAAACACTAATGAAAATTACAGAGTTCCCTAAGGACACAGAACCCCAACACTAATAGTAGAATTACAGCTCTTCATAAAAAAGCATCATTTAAACCATTTCTTTCTGGTACCTGAAGGTTTAATCACCTAAATCATTTGCCCCTTGACTTAAACGTTATTGTAAGGCATTGGCAAGTTTTACCTTTCCTTTTCCATGTCTTCAAATGCTGTTTATTCAATTTGAAATGCACTTAGCCATGTGGTTCAGATCTACCTCCACTCAGCAGCATCTCCTGTATACATAGGTGCATTGATCTTCCAGAGGATGAATTTGTAATTTACTCTCTCATTATAATATATAAAGCCCATTTTAACAATTGCTCGCAAGACATACACCAGAGTTCAAGAAATTGCCATCAATTCACAGTTATGAGGACATGCCTAAGGTTTAAGAGCCTGATAATATTTTTTCTTTTAAAACATGAACTTTATTTTCATTATAGTCTACAATTTTGAACATGCATATCTCCCATGGACAAGATCCTGTCCTTAATCATATCAGATAGTTAAACTCTGAACTGTTATACAGAGACTGGAAAACAGAAGGAAAAACAAGCAGGGATGTATTTTCACAGGAGATTATAATTTCTCTTCCTCATTTGTCTAACACACAGGTATGTGGGAAATTGCATGGAATGCTACTGGCTTCTGTCTCTGCTACAGTCACTTTCTGAGATAGTAATATTAGCACCCATATCCAAAACCAGACCCTTTGGAGTCCTTAATACAGCACTGGTAGACTATTTCAACCTCACTTTAATCCTGCCTATTCCCGATGGTACTTTTATTTATATTTATACCCCCACACATACACACAAAGACACAACATACAAGCTACACATATTTTTTAAGCTAAAGCTTCTAGTAATAGATACAGTAGGACAGTCCAGACCAAACCTACAGATTAAAAAGTGTCGACAGCTACCAAATAAAAACATAAGAGAGACATCAATAACCAAAGTGATTTTTTAAAACATACAAGAAAACAACACAGAATACATGATATCAAGACTAGTGACCTATCTAAAAAACATTTTAAACTCCAGTCAGACTTCAACCAATGCTGCTTACGTCAGCATTTCTTGGACATATATACAAGAGTATTTAGATATAGTGAAAGACCAGTATACCGTTTGTCACTTTAAGGGTTAGCTACAAAGTCAACAGAACTGAAATCTGGAAGTATTTTCCAGAAGTAATACTACCACCTTTTAACAAATACAGCAGCATCAGAATTGTACTTACGAACACCTGCACTAGCATTACTCAGTAATGGCCAGGAGCCAAGAGACTGCCCGGTATGAAAACTGCCGATCTTTACTTGAAAGTATTTCTTACCATGTCCAAAAAAACCACAGGAAACCCACTTAATTTTAGACATTAAAATCTGCTGTTGATCTGCCAAGTTCAGTGCTGGACAGAGCTGCTACTGGTAAACAAGGCCAATTAACATCATGCAACTAAATTCTTTCACCATTCTACTACTTGGTGTCTCCAAGCAGGGACTGACAGCTGAAATGAAATTGTCACGACACCACATCATTAGTTTATTGTTTTTTAATAAATGTTTTGCCTTCAACCCTGTGTCATGGCTTAACTAGCTAATGTCAGTCCAGAATACTTCATAAATCTACGAGACAAAGCCACCGGCATCTTCAATAAAATATGATGGAAACAACTGGAGAGCTCAAGAAGTTGCTGTCAGATATTTGTGACCTCAGCAACAGCCCTTAGGCTCTCCAACAGTTGTCCCAATCTACAGCACAGCGTTATCCCTGTGGCCTGCCATTTAAGCACATCATCATCTGAACCTCTGCTGTGCAGACAGACACACTCCTGCCAGTGCTTGGCCAGCTCTAGACACAGTATGTATGTACACCTCAGCCTATACCGAGCCTTCCTGAGTGAAACAGGCAGTGGCAAGTGTGGGTCCGTTTTGCCCTGTGTCTGACCCCCTCCCCTCTTTCCAAGCCCTTGCTCCACAAGGGACCCTTTGCACTGTCTTCCTAGATAAAAGGCGAGAGGTCATGAGAATAAAAAATGGCCGAAAGAGTGGTATTATGCAATAAGAGAAGAAATGCAATAATAACTCATCCTCTCCTGGAGATTTCCCAGCACCCTTACACTTAGCAAACTGGATTAAGAGCAAACGTGACAGCCAGCCTGCTCAAAGGCCCACTAAAGCACCCCGCGGGCAGGCTCCTCAGCCCCGGGCCACTGCTGGGGAAACAAAAAGGGATGCTCACAGTCCAGGTGCTTTTTCTTGGGCCCCATCACTTCATGCGTGGTGGCTTTGCAGACGGCTCTGGCTACGGCCGATCCCGTAACGCTGTACTGAGCAGCTGCGATGCGATCTGTCAGCGTCTGACCCGACATCTTCGAACGGCGTGCGGGCTGGTGCCTGCTCTGCAGGGGCGGAAAACACGGGAGGGGAAGGGGAAATCCCGGGTTTATCGCGGGGGGAAGGCAGGGCAGAGACACGCGGGGGCAGGGGCACAGGGACACACGCACAATGATCCCTCGGGCAGCCCGGCCCCTCCCGAGACGCAGCCCCCCCGCCCCGTTGTGTAAGCCTCTGCCTCGCTGGGAGCCGCCTGGGGCAGAACGAAGGGTATTTTAGGCGTTGCAAGGAACGGGTGAAGGGGAAATAATGACGGCAGCTGAGGGAGGATGCACACAAATCAGGTGCGAGCCCCCGGGATACCGGGGAGAGGAACCCGTCCCGCACCNNCCCCCCCGGCCCCGGGCTCGGCCTCGGCCCCGGCCCCGGCCCCGCTAGCTCCAGGTGCGGGCCGGGCTGCCCCTCCCGCCGCCGCCGCCGGGGATGCGCTGGGCGTCCACGCCCGGGAGCCGACACTGCTATTTCCAGCCGGCGGCTTAATCCTCCCGCAGCCTAATCCCCGCGCTACTGCCGCAGCAGCGCCGCCCCTACCCCGGTGCAGAGGGCGGGACGGAGCGGAGCGGACCGGCGCGCCGCTGCCTCTGCCGCCGCAGATCGGTGGCCCGGCGCAGTCAGGTGACACCGGCCCCCCGCCCCGCATCCCGCATCCCGCAGGTGGCGGCGGGGCAGCCGGCCGGAGCTGCTCCCACCCCGGGGGCCGTCCCGGTGGGGATGCGCGGGATGGGGAGGAGGGTAGCGGGGAGCCGTCCTGTCGTGAACGCTTAAAATAATGCCCTGAGGGATCCCAAAGCTGCACATAGACTAGATTTCTCCATAATGTTGTTATGATGCTGTTATTGTTATCAAAGACATCTGAAATATGTTCCCAGAGGGTTTTCTTTCTCTTATCTAAGATACCCTAAAGGTCTTGGTTACAACCCAGCGCTGCACTCGGGAGGATATAGTGCCACAATTTTGTTGTGTAATTGAAGCCTAACGGAGTGATCCGTGGAGTACTGGGAAATGTGGCGTACATATATTACCATAAATTGTTTGAACTTAGTTTTGGAGTAAAGTGATTTAAGTGGGTGGGGTCTAAGCGAAATGGCACTGGTAGCAATTACTTCGAGCTGCCGGTAGAACAAATTTCAGAAGGCGATGTCAGTGCATGTTATTAATTAGCTGGAGAAAACATGATGTACAGTCAGTGTCGAAGATTTGTGCACACAAAGTGATAATTGGGTTTGGTTGCATACAAAGACATACTGCACCATTTTCATTTATTATGCCAGGAGCAGAATACTGACAAGACATTGTGGTCTGTGACAGTATGAAACAGCAGCTTTTTACTACTTCTTTTTTTTTTTTCTTAAACCTAACAACCAGGAGATTTTAAAGTCCTAGGCAGCCTGGAATCTTGGAAATGCTATTGAAATAATGCTCAAAAGTTCAAGACATCTTTTCTATGGGAAATCTCTTCCAGAATAGCTATTGAAATGGTGCCTGTGTCAGCTGAAGAAAGGTGTTAGGGTTTTCAGGCTTACAATGTTGATTAAACTTCCTTCATTACATTCCTGTCTACCTGCAGAGCAGATTTGTTTAGATTTCAAGATTCAAAGGTTTTTTCAAATGCAGTGTTTGAATATGGAGAGGAATTTAATTTCAAAAAAGATGTAAAGTGTATGTCGCTGTAAAGAATCAGCATTAGGGGTCTGCAAACTTTGAATGTTCCTGTAAGTGGGACTCTCATATTCCAATAGTGAGAATGTGTCTGTGCCTCTCAGCTCTATTCAGTAATGAGCAGCAAATGAATAAACACTGGAGTTGCACAGAAAGATAATATAATAGTGTGTTCTCTTGCATTACTGTAGTCCACTGTTGAAATAAAGACATATTTTTATAATATTTGGAAATTGTGTTTCATTTATCTCAGAAGTGTTAACTTCTATTCCTAGAAATTTGTCATTAGTGGAGTGATTTGTGTTAGCTAGAAGCATGTCTTAGCAGAGGCACACAAACAGTTTCTCCTCTCTGCTTCACAGTCTGTTATTGGTGTCATACTTCCAATTGATTTCAGAGGAAAGAAACAGTTGGGATGTACAGATAATTCTTTTTCCATTACTGGCATGAAGAGTGACTCTGAACTTTCTTTGGTAATACTGGCAAGAGTTTATAGCGGCTTGACTTTAAAACAGAAGGTTTCTTTTTAACTAGAAGATGAAAAAAAATATATAAAGTGTTTTGGAGTTTGCTGATTTCACCCAGCAGAAATTTAGAGTGGTTTTATTTGCTGCAAGCAAATAAAGTTTTTAACTTTATGCTAGGCAAAGTATTTAATTAGTGATGCAACTTTTATTAACATCTAGTGTATATCTTCAGTTGGAGGTCTGGATACTTTCTGAAGTAGTCTGTATTGTTATCAGCAGTTTCTGTCACAGAAATTCTCATCTGTGTCACCAAAAACTGTGATGGTTAAGACTGACTTTATATCTTAATTATGTCAAAATATTTAAGCAAAAGATAGGTGAGATAACTTGTACTATTGCCTTAAAATTTATGCATTGCAAACTCAGTTTAAAAGCAAAAAAGAAAGAGATCCTTCACTATTTTGTTTATAATGCAGCAGTGGCCAAGTCACCATCTCAAGCACACAAAGGAGCAAACTGCAAGCATGCAATTACAGAAACTTTGTAAGATTTTAATTTATCTGCCATTACTTGCATATTCATCAGCAAATAACCAGTCTAATGAATAAAAACCACTCTGAAAATTTGTCTTATTTACATCTGTATCACATTTGGTCAGTACTGCTCTACATGGAACTACTGTATTTTTTCTTAAAGTCAGAGGATGGACTTCCACTGACATCCAGATACAAAGATTTTGTTGAGCAAAACCAGCATCATTTGACATGAGATATTTGTATGGGATTTCACACAAATCTCATTGAACAAGCATGTCATCTGAACTTTTGATGCATGATCATTATTAAAACATAAAATGCTTTAAAATGGTTAAACAAGAAGATATCGGTACTCTTAAAATTCAGAGTGAAGGGATGTGATCTACTGAAACTGTATTGCCTTTGGAAACCAACAACTATCCCCCCCCAAAAAAATAAATAAAAATAACCCAACCCCACAAACCAGAAGTTCATGTTTGTAATAAAAGTCACACAGGAAATAGGAACCATATTGAATAAGGAAAGACCATGGAGGGAGCTGCCCAGGACTGAACAGGTAGGGGGTTAGGGTTACCATTGGACAAGGTAGTTTTAGACTAATTCCTGAGAAATTGACTGGTGTGCTGGCTCTGTGAAACCCAGGTTCACAGAGGTGGGATGTACTAGGAGGTCTAGATGAGGGCCATATAAGCATCTGAAAAGGGTTCTTGCTGTTAAGAATAACACAGAATTGTCAACTTTTTTTCTCAAATGTTTGTAACTGTGCTTTCATAATGAAAACCTTAAAGGAGAGGACAGCTATTAACGACAAACTGAATAGCCATTTGAGGCAAATGGTCAAAGGCAATTCTTACCTGAATTTGAAATGAGAAAAAAAGAGTTGGTCCGTGTTAAATCTCACATTCAGACACCCACATGGAGGGAAGGAGGCATGTCTAGGGGCTGATTCATCACAGCTCACACCTGAATTCTGCCCCAGAGATAGATGCCCATGTCTTCAGTGACATAAAGCATGTAGACTATTTCCTGCACTAAAGTACACTTAAAAGTGAGAGTTCTCTCACTATAATTCTGGGGGGGTGGGGGTGTCCCATTTGTTTCCCAGTTTCTCCTGCCAGGTTTTGCAGTTCTCCAGCCAGCTTCGATGCCCTTTCCTCCTGCCTTCACAGGCCAGGCAGAGGTTTAGACTCCATCCCTTTTAGGCCTGAGCCAGCATCAGGCCCAGTGCTGCTGCTCTGCTGCCTCTTCTTACTCCTAGGGCCAGTGGTACAAACAGAGCTCCTGGAGAGGCTGGCTGTAACCATGGTGATAGCAGCAGTCCTGAACAGATCTGTTTAGCTCTGGGGAGGGGGAGAAGACTTTTCAAAGGAGAAGCATCCTCCTGACTTTGTATCAGGTTAACGGACCCAGGTAGGAAGTAGGATGCTTCCTCTATAACACATGCAACAGAAGTTGCAAAACAACAGTAGAAACTCAAATCATGTAATACCTAGGAATTTCTGTGCTTTTGCTGTTAAATATAACCTCATTGCTTGGTCTTGTGTGGGTTCTGTCCACAACAGTTCATTCAGCATCTGTTGTCACCCTCCTTGATGGCTATAAAGCATCAATGAGAAATTAAAGCAGGTTGTCAATTTTCCAGACAGAAAAATGGCTTGAGGACATAACCTGAATGTGTTCATACATCCCAGGCAGATTTGTTACGTTTTGGAGAACCGCTTCAACTACTGTATCTTAAGAGAACAGCAATACACAGTCTCAAAGGCACAGGCTCAAAGGTGTAGGTATATACTCTACATCCCATAGAAAATGCCTTTTTTGTGTATTTGAAAACCTTCAAAAATTAAAAGTTAATTTAGATAAGGGAGAGAACTAATAGGAGAGAGAAAGTGATACAAAGAATAGCTAATTGGCTCTTTTACTGGTTGCTAAGCCACGTGAAACTGAGGTCATGTTCTGCAGAATATGGAGCAACTGGAGTATTGCAGAGTTGATGGTTACAGAAAGGCAGTAATTGGCATGTGCTGTGCTGTCCTGTACATAGCAAACAGTTGTTTTGCTGGTTCCCACAAGGACAACCTTAAAATCTATATTGGTTGAGAGAGACCTCTGTTGACTGATGTATTAGCGGACCTGGCCATGCCCATCACAAGGATAGCTTCTGCTGTTGGAGTAGCTTTTGGCTTATGTCTGGCAATAATGCTAAGGTTAATAGACCAGAAAGAGGACAGATGGACACACTTACCAGAAATGGAGGAAAAGTCCTGTAATCATGAAAATCAGTACCTGTGAAACTCCTCACTACTTAGTATTGATTTTGGTTGTTAATTTTGTAATCCTGGTAGAACCTCCAATGCAAAAGTCTGGGGTTTTGAAGCATAATGCACTTCAACACAGTAGACTCAGACTAGGCTTAAATTTGTCTTTTTATTTTTTTTTTTAAAAGCACTTTTCTTTTGCGCTGAGCACTAATCTTGTAAAGAATTATTTAAACAAGTCTGTGTACCAAAAGCTACCTAACTTGCCACTTCTATAGATAATCTGTATTCTAATATATTCAATGTAGAAATAGAAGCTTTATATTGATATTAGACAGATGTGAGAAGTAATCTAAGAAAGTTGTGGGTCAACTTCAATACAGATATTTAACATTCCATTGAAGCTGCTGATAGTGGGAAGGGAAACATCTATCAAAAATTTAGGTGAAGTCATGCTGTGCTTCACAGACATTATCATGAAACAGATTTGCAGGAGTATACAGAAACAGATAATTTACTATTAATTGACATTTAAAATTTAAGTCATTGACTAATTGATGGTCCTGTCTTTGAACACAAAGTAACTCTGAAGGCATTGATCACAACTGCACCATTTTCTCAAAGAGGGAAGAATGGTGCCTGAAATAAAATCCAAATTTCATGTGCCGTAGAAATTTTTATCCATGGAAAGGTAATAGATGCTTAACCTACCTTGGCTTTGTGGACATTCAGTTTTTCTTTTTGAGTAGGACCAATTTTTTTTTGTAAAGGTGCATTATTTTGTTATTCATATTGACACAGTGCCAGCATTTTGCTGTATTAACAATAGCAATAATTGTACAGATGTAATACCTGTATTTTAATACAATAGTGATTGTATCCTGGCTGTGGCCTTCATCTATAGAACCAGGGATAGTTCACTGACTGTCACTTACCTACTGTCTGCTCTAACAGTGGAAGCATTGCATGCTGTAGCTTACATTGAGCACAAGTGGCACAAACTATGGCTGAGAAGCAGTTAGCAATGATAGGCAAAGATGGAAGCTTCTCTATATTCTTCCAAAAAGAAAAGACTGTCAAGAGAAGGAAATTTCATTTCTCTTTTCTCTGCTAAATCAGTAGAGGCTGCCATCCTGAAGCCTCAGCCTCATTTCTTACCTGCTTGTCTGGCTCTTGGCAGCTCATCAATTTCTGCAAAAGTTAACTTTAACATTCTGAGTACTCTTTCACAAACTATGTGCATTTACAGCATGTTTTTATTTTACATGTCCAATATTTGCAGGAGCTGATGGAAGAGAGAGTGTTAGGCAAAAGCTATTAAGACAGTGGGTCTTCAGCCAGAGCCAGGAAGGGCCACCCACCCCGCATTCAAGAACTCTGCCAGGAGACATGAACTATTTATTTGAGCTTTTTGACTCCTAGAAGCAGAAGCAGTTTTTAAGCAAATAAGAACTTGGTGTGTTATAGAAAGAAGCTGACCTCTGAGAAGGAGGTTATTGGGATTCACTGTAATCATAATGGTCTATGGAAGTGGACCATCCAAACTTCAGGGCTGAACTCTCAGCCACATACTGCCTGCCCTGTCTGTCACTGCTCTAGGCTCAGAAATACTCAGCTGTACAGTAAAGTGACAGTCAAAGTCTGCTAAGACATTTCTGAAGTTATAATTTCAGTGACAGATTTGTTCAGCAGAAGTTCAATAGATGTCAGACATATGTCAAATAAAAGTACAATTTTCAACCCAGAGGGTAAAATAAGTTTTAAGCATAAAAAAATAAGCATGTATTTAATAGGGAAGGGAGATTATAAATTGTAATACCTTATGACCAAATATGACCTCTGTTCACTGGAAAAGAAGCTGGTTTAGGCCATTAGATATATGAATGTATGCTAAAACTTATATATCTATATTATAGTGATTTTTTGGTTCTGTTTTTAGCAATACTTAATTCCTAATCATTTAATGGTTAGGGTATTTTCAGTGCACATCATAATTTTGCTGAGAGCTGTGAGCCTAAAGCTCAGTCTGCTAATGTAAGACCAAATTCTTCAGCTATGCTTTTGAAGTGGCAGTGTGACTGGTACGACGTGGTGAGTTCTCACTTCCTACTCTTCCAGCCTTGAAGTTGCTCTTTAACTGAATCTGTACACCCACAGGAGGACACTTTTGATTGTACTGGCCTCCAGTGGCAACCATTTTGGTGGTGAGATGTAGTCAATCAACTCCTTCACTCCTTCTTCTTGACTTTTTGACTTGCATATTTAATTGGTCTTGCACAATATTGACTGTATAAAAGACAGCCCTTCTGATTTTGGATTGCTTGGTAAACTGGGATCATTAACAATTTAGCAATTTAGTGCAGTTAAGTGTATATATCTAGAAGCAAATCCTGTAAGATTACTCGCATGAATGCTTTTACTCCGGAAAAGGATTAGGGGTCATTACAGGCAAACAACATATTTGAACTTTCAATGTGGAAAAACCTGGTCAGACTTAGGACTTCGTAATCAGATACCACCAACAGGACTGGTGTGTCCATTTCTCTGTATGACAAGGATAAGACTGGTGTTACAAGACTGCTTAAATTCTGATTTTCATGTCCCCTTTAAAGAATCTTGACAAAATGGTTGAGCGTTAGGAGGCTCTTTCTCTCCTCCTTGTACAAAGGTCCATGATAGACATGTACCATAAAGGGGAAGAATTTTTCTGCTTCTCCAAATGGACTAAATCATTTGATAAAAGGGGAAGCAGAAGAGGGCAAATAATTTTCTTTGTCAGGAGCATCTGTAAGAGGTAGGTATTTTTTTCTATTCAGCTGTAGACATTGGTACTCTTTCTGTAGTGGGAGATGTGGGTCCTTTTGCATGGAATGATTGGTTCAAACTACATCCAAGCAGAAAGGTTTTCCACCGGCTCTCACAGGGGCAGGACTGTAATCAGGCTTTGTGCAATCTCCAGTCCTGACTCAGAGACCTGTAATGAACAGTGATGAATACAAGTTCTCCTGGCCATTCTTTAGGTCACTGTGCAGTCTGATAATGATCACCTAATTAGAAAAAACATATCTTCCAGCACAGGAGGAAAACTGGCCACTCCTGTGTTTGCTCATGCACCATGCAGGTAAGTACTTGGCAAAGGCATTGCCCAGTGCAATCCTGATGCTCACAGCTGCTCTACCTTCAGCAGTTCAATCTAGTGCACATAATGGGACCATGTTTTCTTGCCTACGGGGTATTCCTCATTTCTTTCCTTGTGTCTTCTAGTTGTGGGATGATTTTCTCATTTCATCAAAACTGCTTATACTTGAAGAGAAAAGCCATTTTCAGCTTCTTGAAAATTTAGACTATAAAAAAATAAGGTCATAGATTTGGCATGGGGCAGATGAGTTTACTTTATTCATAAGACCAAATAAAGGACCGAATGGAAGTAATGTTTCCTCACAGGCTACACAGTTATGTTATCACAAGAAAGCATCATTTTTGCAGTAGATGCAGCATCTGACCTTAGTAAACTAAATTACTACTTAAAGAAAATGCATCGATGTTAATTTCTTCTTGAATTTAGTGCAGTTGGGTAAGCACATTATTGACTGCTCAAAATATATAAAAAAATACTAATTACAATAAGGACTGTTTAAGCATCATCCTTAATGAAGCCAAATTGTGTTTATCCTGCTGCTGTAGAATACTTAGTCTAAGAGGAAAACAATTACCTGTTAATTACTTTGAGTGCAGAAAAAAAGCCAAATATTTCCTGATGTCAAGTTGAGTTTGGCCTATGAGAAGAATAGGCCCAGCATTATTGAAATTTTGCAATCTTTGTTTAGCTATCTGATGAGACAGGCTGTTTTTTAGAAGTGCTGAGTGCCAGCACTCTCCTTGAAACTGATGGTACTATGAGTATTTTGCAGCTCTGGAAAGTGTTATTAGTTTTTTTAAGATCCAAAGATTGACAGGAACAAGTTATTGACCCTACCTCAAATTAGAAATTACACATGTGAGGGCTAATACTGTTCTGAATTGGAGTTGACGTACAGAATGCAAGGCTATAACTAGACAAAGGCAATGCTCTTTTAGCATGCACATTTGTATATGTAACATGCATGGTTTGATCAAAAAATGCTGCTTCCAACAGGCAGAATGGCTAAAATGATCTCTAGAAGGAACTGTGATAACGGAAGTGATAATCCTGTAGTCCAAGAGGGAGCCACATAAAAGGAAGCACAGCAGAAACTGCAAGAACAGGAGGTTAAAGATGACTACAAATCTTTACGCTTGAAAGAGAAGAACACCCTGTAGAAGCAAACATGGATTGAGATCAACAGTGCCTAACTGATCCTGTCTACTGAGCTACTTATTTATATCCCTGGGTATATAATTAAGTGCCTATGTGGAAAATTTCAGTTTAAAATAATAACTGATCCACAAGTAGCATGAGTCTCATTTTGATGTGTTGCTAATAGAAAAATTACGGCCGTTACTGAATAGCATTGATTGTTGACATTTTTGCTTCGCAATGTACTTTGCTTTAGCCTTCATTGCTATGGTGTCCTCCATTCAGAGAACTCCAAGTACTATACAGATGCTAATTTAACCTCCCAGCTTCACTGTGTGGAAGGTAAGTATTATTACCCCCAGGGATTGCCTTCTCTTTATGTCAAGGAAGTGCTCACCACATTGCTGGTGGTGCTGGAGACCTTCCATAATAAGCTGCTTGCAGCACTAGAGACTGAAGGAACAGAACTCATAAAAAGCTAACTTTGTTCAACGTGAAACAATTCTGCTAGTAAATCTCTAGGCACTAGGTCTAAAAATGGTCAGGAAAATGCATATGAATGGAAAAAAATTTTATAAAAGGTGCAGCAAGGGTATGACAGAAAATATGTGTACCTTGTTATACTTAATTTATATTTTGGTGTAGAAACAATATTGATAAGCACACAGATACATACATATGTGGCTTACAGCTGTGTAAATTACAGTTAGTGCGTCTTACTGCTGTACTTAGCAATGGAGAATATGGAAGTTTTTCTTTTTTCATCTTCTTTTTTGCATTTACAGTGTCAGACTTGGCAGATCAGGGCAGAACACTCAGTATTTGTGGGTGTTTCATCTTGATGAGTTTGAGTGGGACTACTGTAGAGGGAGGCTAACGCATTGCATAATGCTAACATATTTATATTTATATGTCTTTTCAAATAATTAATGATATGCATTTATGTCCCTTTAGGAAACATTAATAGAAAAAACAGCCTTTTCTCTATAAAATGCAAACATTGTTTTTTACTGGCACTGAATTTCACCTGGATTGTAAAGCTGTTTGATAACTAATTGTGAAAAAGGCAGAATGTGCATATGAATCCTTTAGACCTGTAATGTATGCATTTTATGTATATTAATAGTGGAGTCATTGTTAAATTAATTTTTCAGTAGGGGTGAACTTGTCTTTGTCTCTCAAGACTGACATTGGAGAGTTTACCTAATCCATTATGAAGGTTAGATATCCAGAATTCTTGATAGTCATTCTGATCACCAATAATGACTGTGGAATAGATGTAATAAAGTGGAATAACTCATTTAGATTGCATCTTGTCACCATATTATTAATTTAAACCATCTATTTTTTAAGATTAAAAGTAGCTGTTGATGATCTGCATTGGCAAACAAATAAGTGAGTGGAATAATGGAGCTGGATTTCCAGACTGCTGCCGCCCTTTCATGCTACTCCTGCCCCATAAAGGATCTGGAAACCTACCAGGATCATCCCACAAGTATCTCTAGTGGAATAAAAACAGCATACGGATGGCATGCTGTCTCTTTCCAGCCCCTCAGTAGGAAAGATGTCTGATCTCAACCATGAATAACAGTAATGGAGGTGCTGCAGTCCTTCACCATGTTTTTTTCTGACTTGTATCAGGCACCAAAGAGAATTTTAGTGGCTATTGCAATGCATCAAATAGACCATAGCTGAGCTGTATTGATGAAGCTGGGCCTAAATTACGTGGTAAGCCTTTATTTAAAATGGCAGAGCAGCTTGGGAATTTAATTCAAACTGTTAGATATTACCATAGGCTGTTAGGATGATACAAGACAGGGCAGGAATGCCCCTGCATGCTCTGATTTTTAGTGTATTGATTCTCCACTGCTCTCAGACATCCTTGAAATGTTATTGAAGTGCCTCAAACAAATCTGAAGGTAGAAAAAGAAGTGTGCTGCTGTATTACTGCTCGCAAACTGGGAAAAACAAACTAGAATTCCTAAAGCTTTCTTTTCCATTGTTCGCTGGCAGAAGAAGAGCTAACACTCTTTAACCAAATTAATCTGATGTAGGCAGCCTTGCCCGTGCATCCCTCACACATTTAGAATTCTCCAGTCCTTGGAGGGTTAATGTCTGATTACCTTGTGTTACAATTCAGCCACATTCTGTTCCAGTATTCCTGCAGAAAGTTTTCATGTGGATGCTTTACAAGAGCATGGAATGGAAAAGAAGGATACATACAAGTACAGATTATAAAATGTTAAAATTTAACAGATTTCCTGGATGTATTTGATGCAGATATAAAGGAACCTAGGTCTTAAAGGCTTCATTACAATCAATGGTCTGAATTACAGGAAGTGTAAGACTTTACACTGTAAGAACAATGTAATTTTTCCGAGTCAGAGTGGAGTTATGGAAGGCAGAAGTCTTACTGAAAATCAAGCACACATTTTTTTGTGATGAAAAATCCCCCATAAATGCAGGAATCCAAAGAACCTGGATAAAATAATGGGGTTTTTTTAATTATAGTTTTGTTGTGTGTATTGCTGTAGAAGTTTATCAAAAGTTTCAGGAGTTTCTCTATTCACAAATCTGGAATTCAGGTTTAATTATGGACTTTGTTGTCAATCCTGACACACAAAACTATAAACAAGCAAAAATTCTCTCTGAAACTCACCAAGCCATCTTTAAGTTTTGCACTGAGCTTTGCTGATTTTGAACAATTGGATGAAGTGGACTCTTCATGTGGGTCTGTAAACTTGGTCCTGGCTCATGTTCAATTCACAGCAACAATACATTGTTTTGGTCTTCTACAGGAAAATTACATAGCTGAGATATCTGTTCAAGTGCATATGCATCTTCAGTTTGTGCATCGTTGGTCTTTTTTAAAAGCAAGGATAACTAAACTTTTCTTCTCCACGTAACATCCTAGCAAATAAAGAATTAGATAGTATTTCTGAGTGGCTTTAGATATATTTCAGCTTGGGTCATTATGTTTCTGTTTTCCCAAAATGACAATACAAAATAATAAAGGTTCATACTGAGGGAAAAAAATAGGGTATTCTTAAAACAACAAGAAAAACTACAGTGAACCTGCTTCAAGCACCCACTCAAAGGACAAGTAAGAATCCAGTTTTTTCCTAGGGAAAAAATCACTAGGGAAAATAAAGAAAGGGTAAAAGGTGTCCTACTATAACTGGGGAAATAAGAGATCATTGCAGAAGCATTGCTGTCCAGCTCTTAATCAGAAGGGTGATGTCCTTGTCTTTGGCCATTCTGATATTCTACTAACCTTCTTCAAAGCTTTGTGTGGTTTTAGATCTCATACACTCCTGTCACCTTTACGACAGAGTACATTGTGCTGGCAATACCACAAGTATGAAGAAATGGAGATTTACCTCTAGGAATGTGATTAATTTGTGAAAATTTGGATGTTGAGCAGAGCTATTTATCTGCTTTCTAGCCAAGAAGTGGCAATTCTGAGCTAAAATGCATCTTAGCATAAAATAGATGTCTTCATAAAGATCAGATGAATCCTGCCTATATCTCTCCCTTGACAATAAGGGAAAGCCAGGTAATGAGCTCACACACAAATATCCATGGTACTGGCACCTAACGTGACCTAAGCCAAATGTTAGTCTCAGCTTCACCAATTTAATTTAAACTCTGCGACCTTTACTCCTCCATTAACACTGTTATTATCCCTGAATGAATCCTGCAAAGTGGAGACAATGGGATAGGACACTTGAAAAGTGTTAGCTCTGCAAAGCACGTAACATGCAGGAATCTCTCCAATGTCTTTGTATCCTTCTGCCCGGGATTTCAAGAGCGCCCCTAATTCCTTATAGCTGACAATTTCAGAGGCTGCTGAAGTGCAGGATGAACACCTGGTCTTCAGCAATAATAAAGGCTCCAGGCTGTATCAAAGGTCACAAAACCTGAGACCTGCTGAGCTGCTGAAAATACTTCAGAATATCCTTCTTTGCAGCCCTCTTTTAAATAAAAAAAAAAGGGGTTTAGAGCGGGTGAATTTAGAGCTCTCCACAAATCCTGAGTAAATAGGTCTTAATAGTCTTCCTTGAAACTGAGTGGGAGAGGTAGGGAAAGAGAAGGGAAAGGAAATTCCCCCTGTTTTCCAGACGCAGATGGAGAAGGAACAGGACATCTGCTCCTCCAACAGGCTGCTGTAGTGGCTGCTTCCATGGAAGAGACCATCAGGAGGGTTTCTGACCTATTTGTGCCATGTGCTTTTATCTCCTGCTACTTACATGACCCAGTAATACTAGAGCAGAGAAAGTTACAGTGATTTGTTCAGCTGTCTGCACCCGTTTCAGGGACTTCCCACTCACATAGCTCAGGTACCCCACAGGCTAATCCCCAGCCTGTGCATGCAGCTGTGTAGAATGGGTAGAAGGATTTTACTTTAATATTATCATCTCATTCCCTCAGCAGGTCAATTTTACTATGATGGATTTTACTGGAAATACAGTAAGATCTTTATCCGGGGAAAGTCACTTATTTTATCTTAAGAGAAAAAACTGCATGCAAATTTTGGGAAAGATACCCTGTACTGTTGTATCCAGTTTGGTGACACTCAGACCCAGTGGCAGCTCTAGTGCCTTTTAGTTAGCAAGGTTGGCAGCAGAAAACTCAGTGAGAGAATGTGCAAACAAGCACACATAATGTGATGGAGATTTTAGAGATCCCAATTGCACAAACCAAGCATGCACCACAAAACTTGATAAGTATAGAAAGATAAGCTCAAACAGTAGCCCTCAGTGCTTTTTCTAAGCTTATACAAACAGAAAAAAAATATTTCCTTGATGTAGAGTAGAACTAATTTGCATATATGTAAGGACTAGGGCAGCAGCTGGTGGGAAGGATGCAGGTCACTGTGTGTATCTGCTGAAAAGTCCCTCATTGTGGAAGGTGAGCACTGGCTATAGGACTACAAAGGGAATAAGTTATTTTTTTTATATGAATAAAAGTTTTAGAATTTGTATTTCGGAAAGAATCCTGAATATGTTTAGATTTCCCTTCTGCAGTTTTTGAACTTGCATAGAAGTGACAGACATAGATCATCACAACATACACTGCTCCAACCCTCTTGCAACTAAGAGCCAACACAAAGTCTTTCAGAAGTGAAAACAACTGTCGTTTCATTCAATGTTTCTCGCTACAGTTCAGTACCTTCTGTGACTTCAAGATGCATTTGATTGCTGGCAAGTATACATATATTTCTTGCATTTAGATTTTAGTTTAAAAAAAGCAATGCTTTCACTGTCGGCCCATAAATTTTAATAAATATTTTAATATTTTTAATAAATATTTTAATAAATATTCTACCTTTTTTTAAAAATTCTTACAGATGATTAATAAGGTACATATATAATTCCAAATTACTGTGCCATGTTTCTACAATAAAACTAGCTGGTATTTGATTATCAGCTAGCCAGCATTCTTGCCACAGATTTTGAAGTTACATCTAGACAATACTAATTCTACTATCAAAACCAATTATGGAACAATTCACCAATCTAAATCTTTAATTCAGCCCAATCTGTGCACACATGGGAGAGGCTAATCTTTTTTTTTTTAATTAAAAATCTGTAAGATCGAGGAACAGAGTTAAATATGACACTGATTTTATATTCTTGCTCTCTGGCTCACTTCAGATGACAGTGCTCAGAGAATGCTAGACAATACTTGTTTAACGTGATTTACATATTTATTCTTCCTATTTTTGTTTCAAATCCAACTCATTCTGTCATTTGTAGAACCAAATAACAAAAATATAAATCAGTGCAGTAATTAGGGGTATATATATTGAAAGAATTATTAAAATAAGCTATCATTTAATTCAGCAAGCTAACAGTCAGTAAAGGCTAACTCTTATTTGCCTACTTACTACATTGCAATGAGATTAGTCACCTAACATAAGTAGGAGTTGGTTCTGTAACAAATCTGCAAACACATACAAAAAAAATTGAATTAATCCTGAAATACCATTTTTAGCTTGCTCTCATTGTGTCTCTTTAATATTATAGAGGTCTCCTAGTAGTGACAGTTTTAACCTTGGCTTTCCTGCTTTCTGAGAGATGAAGTCAGCCCTTCATCTGAATGGTTTTTTCATAGTTTAATATCCTCATCATTTTTACTTGAAGGCTAGGCTAAAAAAATGAATAATAAACTTGATGAGAGCTGGTTAAAGAAAGCATTGCATTGAATCTGGATTGCTCCCAGCTGTCTTAATTGAACAAAGGGAAATTTTCCAAATACACCTTCTATATTGGCTGACTGCCTTAGAAGTTCTCTGAAGAGGAGAAGAAAAAGTCCTTCCTCTCCAAATTAAAACACATCCTGTAAAATAATCCCAAACAATTAAAATCTGCTGTATGAAGTTAGACCAGAAATAGTGTAAAACAGATCATTTCATTACAAGCTGGCATTAGAGTTAAGCTATATTATGTGTCTGTTTCTGTGTTGGAATAGATAACAGGGTTCTAGCTTTTGTCATTGTGCAATTTTGTATATTGATAAAACCTGATTTTTAAAAGCAGAAGTCCTATTTTTCATTTGAGTAGGCATAAATTGGTAAAAGTACCAGCACTGTTTCCTAGTGATGTGGAAGTGGGTCTGCAAGGTCTGACCCCAGACTGAAGCTGGGGCTGCCAATGCCTGAAAGATGGCTGGTGGCATCAGAAGAATCAACTGGAGCTTGGGTTATTTGAAGATAAACCCAAAATGCAGTGCTCATCAAGCTCTATCATCCCTTCGACATTACTAGCTACCCCTTGGTCTGTGGTGGCCACAGGTCTGCATAGCCTGGTTTTCCAGCAGCACATGAAGGGCAATACAGTAGGTTAAGCTGATGACTATCTGTGAAAAAAATTCCAGCCTTGTTATATTGGTGCTTTCTGACAGTGGGATAGGGTTTCTTTGCTTCTAAACTGCCAAGAAATTCCCTCTGGTCATGGAAAGGGACAGTAGGAGAGGCAATATCCAACTGGTGGTGGCAAAGCCTTACAAGGCTTTTCAGGAAAAGGGTGGAGGACCAGCAACTGAACAGTTGTTAACAGTTGTTTGCATCCCTCTGCCATGTGTGTTTTGAAACACAATATCCATGCATCGTTTTGCAAAAATCCCTTTAAAATTATTGTGTTCTGATTTTGCCTGTTATGGCACCCCTAGGCTGTGGTCTGCCAAATCCCACCAGTGAGATGTCAAGGAGATTGCTCTGTAATGCTGTGAAGGTGGTGCTTGTGTAATTGAAGGCAGCGGTTTGCATGTCACGTCTAACAACAGCCTGTGCTCCCACCATGAGACAACAAAGATTTTTCCATATGGAGAGTATACCAGCCTCTCAGGAGCGGCAGAAACATGTGATTTTCATAATAAATAACCCTGAGAAGAGAAAGGCAGCGCAAAAACTACATATTTAAAACAAAGGGGAGTTATTGATTATGATCTTTACATGATATTTCAGTCTGCTCACAACATCAAGCTGGCTTATCTCCTCTATACATAATTCCTTGTACTTGTCACATAAATTGCAAGTTCATGGAAGCTGCTATTTACCATTGGGTATATGGCAATTACATCCAAATTATACTGAAAAATTAGTATACATAGAATTCAGTTTGTAGAGGCATGTAATAAAAGAATGTTTTAAAAGATTTATTCAAGCTCTTAAAAGCTAGAGAGTATCAAAATTAGAAGAGCAACTCAAATTTAGCTCATTTGTGAGTACAGTCAGTAATACCATACCTAATGACACAGTCACATTCCTTTTCCACAGCACACCTGCCTGATTTATCTGGAGGATGGACAGACCTCACTGAGGGCAAGCTAATGAAATATTCCACTTTCAGTAAGATCAAGCCTTACTTACACATTATTAACATACTTACTCAAATCTTCCATTGAATTATTAATCTCCTTGTGTGATTTACTCTCTTTGCAATAATATCACTGTTTACCAACATCAATTAATGTATCCTTACAGCTCTGTTTTGAAATTACTATTCCCTTAATTTTCAGCCCAGGGGCCTGAGATAGAGAGACCTGAAGAACAGATATTAAACCCAGAATTATTGAGTATTATCTAAATTTGTTTGCCTGATTTTAGAAACTCAGAGCCTGATTATTTTTTTTAGTGTGTTCAAATTGCAGCTAGGAAGTTTAAGTGCAGCTGTGAATGTTCAGCCCTTTTCTCATTTAGATCCAGATGTCTCCCGTTGGGCTGCAAGAAAATGAAAAATGACAGAGGCAGGGTTAGCATCAATCTCTCCAGGGCAGCATTCAATTGCCTGCAGTCCCCTGCCTCATTTTCTGCACATTTTATAATTTCTGGAGCTCGTGAAGCAGGAGTCACGCTGACAACAGCTAGACCAGCTACATGACCCTGAAACCCTCTTTAATTATATGATTGCAGATAATTTCTTCACAGCTATTGCTGCTTATTAGTGCAGAGAAAGAATGATCCTCAGAAAAATACTGTAATGTGAACAGACAAGATTGCACATGCACTTCCCAGCTATTGAGAGGCTGACTTTGCAAACTGTGACTTCTCTAGTACATCAGCACACTAACAATCTAGGAACATCCTCATGAAAAATATTGAAATTATTGCTTAGTAAAAGGCCTTTTTCTCTTTCCTTCCCCCCCCACCCCGCTATGCCCTGGAGAAGAATGGTCTTGTGGTGAAAGCCTAAGGCAAGAAAATAGGAAATTTATTTCTAGAATCAGTTCTGCCATAGACTTTCTTAGTGACCTTGGGCACTCCTTAGCCTTGCTGTCATTCCCTTTCAATCATCTTGAGGTTTGGACTAGCGCAAGGGCTGCTTCAGGGTAGTTTTGTGGAGCTTGACTCATTCTTCTTGGTAGAAATCCAGATTCTCAGGTGGAATGTGCTATGAAACTGTGAAGTATTGTGCAACAGCATGCTGCAACAGAAGTGTCAAACACGAAGTGCTGTCATGAAATACTAATAATTGTATAATTGTATTAGAAGACAAGCCTTTAAAAATTGTTTACCTGCCATACAAGGTATCTGTATTAAAATTACTCTTTTGCCTTGGCCTAACCGTGATGATTGGGTAGTAAGGCCCTGATGACCAGTATCAAATACCCAGCATCACTGCCTGGCTTCAGAGCTGTATTACCCAGAATACCAAGTAAATACATACAGCTTGCCTTTAACTGAGATGATTCAGAATCCAAACTGAATTTCACTACAGTTTGATGCCTTTAGTATCCTCCTTCTGGCCAGTTTTTTACCTTTTCCATTTAATGCTATAGCCTTAGCTTCATCAGCTGCATAGGAATCTTGCCTATAGGAGTCTGGCCCTACATATTTCCTTTTTTCTATGAGATTCTAATTTTAGTTGATAAATGTAGCTATGTCATTGCCACCTCAGAGGCTTTTGTAAGGACATTTACCTGGCTTGCCAAGTAAAATTTATCAGGGCAAAATACTGATAACAAATTTTTAAACAGGATTGAGAACAAGATGGAGCATTTCAGTCTTATCCTTGGGGATTACTATCAAATGTGAATATTTCTAAGAGGGTTCTACATGGGACACATGGATGCAGTATAAGCAATGTTCTTTGTGTTCTGTAACAAATCTATAACACTTCTGGTCTGAAGAGGACAAGGACTGGAAATATGATAATGCTGAGGACTGGGCCATCCTACACATTGATCTGAACCATTCTGTTACCTGCACCAAAATATATTTTAATATATCATGAAGTACTTTTATACATCTCAGAACAAAGTACTCAAACTATCTTTATAAGGGGCATGTTTGGGAGAGGAGCACAGGAGAGAAGAAGCTCACTGGGAGAGCCCAGCACCACACATGATGTGCATGGATGGGGTTGCAACCACCAGAAGCATGGGAAGATAGTGCTGTAGGTGGAGCTGGTGAGGTGGATATCAAAGCACTCCAGAGTCCTTTGATCATCTTTAGAATATAGGGGAGAATGCAGGCAAAAGGCACAGAAATTAGATAATTTCTGGCAAAGGGTCAGAAATTGTAGTTGTTAGAGTAGATGTTAATTTTTTTTAAAAAAGTTAAATTACAGTAAATTGGCATCTTTATGGAAAAAATATGAAAAGTGGGATAAGTCTCTTTAATTTGGGAAGAAAAGCTGTGAAAAAAAAAACAAAACAACAAAACAGTGCCTGGAATTTTAAACTGTGAATCTTAATAGGATAAAATGCAGGACTTTTTTTTTTTTTTTTTTAAGTGGGCTAGTAAGTAATCATGGGAACATGTCACCACCAAGGATACTGGTGGATTTTCTGTCCTTTAGGAGTCACAGCTTGGATGCCATCTGGAGGATAGGCAGTAGTCCAACGCAACATCAATATCAATGATATACAGGACAACCTAATGATCCCTTTTGGCCTGATACTCCAAGAACTGAAGTTCACAGGAGTTCTGTCACTGACCTTAGCAAAGGCAGGATTTCATCTTCTGTTCCTGAGGCTTTAATAATGGAAGAGGTATTAATTACCTCTGCTCAGATGAAGGAAGGCAGAGTGATGTGAATACCATGAAGGAAAACTGCCAAGAGAAAGCAGCATTGATGCAAGTGGAAACCAACTTTTTTTTTTTTTAAAGTGAGCATTTTCTGCATTTCAGCTGCACAGTCTCTTGAAGCGCATCTGTGTGGTCAGCTCTAATTATAGAACACTTCTGGGACATAACCCTGCGTACAGTGGGAACCAGGGCTGCATCGCAGGCTTTGAAAAGCAGAAGATGAGAGGGGAAATCCTAGTGATCCAGATTTTGCAGAAAGAATGGATACAATTTTGGTAATTGAAGGCCTGGGAGGTTGTCAAAGATGGGTCAAATTGAAGGTCAACTGTGTTCTCAATGAAGGGAAGCAAGATTAACAGCAGTGGATAATTCTGGACTCTGGAGATGACTGCATCTCTGTCAATGAGCCAAGAGAAAAGATAGATTCTTCTGCTCCAGCGGGGTTGACTATTGCTTCAACTTCAGAAACTGGCCTATTTGTGTAGCTGCATTTAGATTCCTTGCCAGAAGTGAGGCTGCTGGCTATGTGCTAGTTTCGTTTAATAAGACATGTTCAAATGTTACAAATATGCAAATTTTCTGTTTCTATCTGTCTCTGTGAGGGGGTGGGAAGCACAACAGAGGCATACCCTGCACATAAATGGCTGGTCAGTTATTTAACCTCTTCCATGTTAAGAAGAGCTAGAACATTTTCTATAATAAAAAGTATTCTGTGTTTAAAGGTCGAGTACAGGAAATACTCTGATAATACTGGAGGTACTGAAAGCATACATTTGATTCTCCTCTTTTCATTTAGGTTTGCACTTTGAGGCACAGGTCAACAAAATGCAAGAGGTCCCTCTAAGGTATAAACACAATCCAGTAAAATATGGATGTATATCCTAGGCGAATGCACACCTACAGATAAAACCACAAAGACATAAATGTCTGTGAAGTATCCCTGAAAATGATTTCAACATCAATATTTTTGCTAGGGAATATGTACAGTGAAGCCATCAGAATAGCCAAGCAATGATTAATTCTATGCTTTAGCTCTTTGAAAATGGAGAGAAAAAAGAGCATAAATAAATAGGTTCCAAGTTAGCAACCCTCCTTAGTATATGCCTTTCTGATTCAGAAAAGCCTTAAATACCAAATTGAGTTTGTAACAACCTCATTCTGTAACAAAGATTATGTGAATACTGATATACTTCCATTCACTGTCATGTTTGATTTGCATAAAGTTGTACTGGTTTTTCCATGATAATTAGACCTAGGACATACGAATTTTGCATTGCTTTCTGACATGACACATGACCTAAAGGATTCACTTAGCCTCAGTGCTTCTTCATCTCCTTATACTAAACCAACAAAGGTTTTCCTTCCAGTTGAAGAAAATGAACTTGTAATTGCCAAATATTTCAATCCTGTCATTTGAAGAAAACCAATCCCATCATTCCAGGTGTATGTTGCTCAGGCCGGCCACAGTGTTTACTGTCCTAAAAATAATTGCACTTGTAAAGCTTAGAACAGCATTTCTATGACTATGTATTGATCAGTTTTCAAAAGCCACACACCTCTTCAAGTCATCTATACACCGTACTCAAACCACAAACAATGCCAGTTGCACCATACCAACAGTCACTTCAATGAAAATATCTGTTTTTTAAAGTTCCTTGTATCTTGCTTTTCCCTCTTCTGTTTTTCTTTCCTGTCAGGTGATAGGAGAATGACAGCATGTCAGAGAGGTCTGCCTGGTCCAGCTGTATTTCTACCTCTGGCCTAAATGGGAAAATTAGGGGGTAATTGAATACAAGTCTTCTTAAGAAATTTCTATGATTACTACACGATTAGGGGATAGTTTTACCATCACTGTCAAATTCAGACACTCATGACAGTGCCTTATGCGAACCTATTTTCTGTACTTTCGATATTACAAATCCATCTAAAGTCTTTGTACCTGCTGCTATAATAGTACATCTACTCACCTTGAGAAGAAAAGGTCCCAATACTAAAATATTTTTGTCATTTGTTAGCTTCATCCTATTAAACTCTCTCTTTCAATGATCCTGCACCCACTTTTGCTATATTCCCAGTTGGTTTTTCTTTCTCTTTAATATTCTTGTATATTTTGTGTGTTCAGGATAAACATTTACTTTCTGTTCTTTTCCCTACTCCCCAGCTACCTTTATTGCTTTCTATTACATGTATACCTCTTAAAGAGTTTAGACAACAGTTTCATTGTTTCATTACATTTGGGTCCTATGGATCCTGGAATACTTGGAAGCCATAACTCTTTCTGAGTATCATCATTTTCAAAAATCCAGGAAAGTAATTTAGGGCTTACTGGCAAAGCAAGCATCACAAATAATGAGAGGCTTTCAAATTCTGAACATTGAAGACCCTGACTAGTAAAATTCTGGTTTATATGCAGTGTAAAGCAGCGTTATTATCTGTGTGAAACAGCTAGTCTTACTCAAAGTACAGGAACGCGTGTCCCATCCCCTTTCTCTGTGTCACATATAATACGTGGAGATGCACAACACCTTCACTTGAGTATTACATCAGAAACCTCACTGATGGTGTCAGGAGATGTGCTGCATGAGTAAACATCAGGTGACTGAAACTATAGATACAGATCGGTAGACAGTTTTCGAGTAATTTGGCTATTTAAATAATCAGTTAAAATATCCTTCTTCTTTCAGATTCCCACAACCTAAACTGACTAACCATCCTTGCACCTATTAATTATATGAGTAGAAGTTATTGGTACAATATTATAAGAAGTTGGAGGAAATTCTGAAATGTTTTACACAGACTGTACCAGCTGTTTGCAGGTTGTGAGCAACTCAGACAGGATAGCCATAAGGTCAGCTGGATCCATCTCCAAGTCAACACACCAGAATTTAAATGCCTAGTGTTGCCCTCACATAGGCATCTACAGCCTTGTGGACATCCCTTGGGTGTCCTGCTGGGCCACCAGCTCCTGCTGAAGAAGGGTTTGGATCTCCTGCAGGTCCTGTGGCACCTGTGGCAGCTCTGTGAGATACACAAGGGCATCTTGAATAGCACAAGGTGCCAGTGTGTGGGTCAGCATCCCACTCTTGCCCTCTCTCAGTGGCTGCAGAAGCTGGGATGTTTGGCCCACACGCAGACATCTACATGCAGGTGTTGGCATCCTTCCTGTATTCCATCTAGGAGAGAGACTCATTTCAAGATGTTGTTTACGCATACCCAGGTTTGGTCCTAGCTTTGATGTGCCCTACATTTCTCCAGAGATACTTTGGAAGACCTCACAGCTGTCCACAGATGCAGAGTCATACAGTGAAATTGATCAAGATAGAGGAGAGAGGAGACACAGGCCTCTGCCTTGAGATGGGCAAACTCTCCAGGCAGTGTTGGGTTTGTGCACATGCCCTTGCCAACACCACTGCTACCCCCATAGAGGAGCTGCTGCTGGGGCAGGAGTTGGTAGGCAGCACTGCTGACATTGCTTGCCAAGAGATGGACACACACACACACTGCAGCATGGCTGGAGATGTGCTTATCTACTCAGTGGTTTTTACATCTGAGTCATCTTTGCAAAGCCATGGGCATGGCCAGACAGCATCCCTAAAATGCCACAATGACCTCTGGTTGTGACACTGACTGCTGCCCGTCCTTGGGGATGCATAAGAAGAAAAAGGGGATGACACAGCAAATGATGTCTGTTTTCTTCATTTGTGTAGAAAAACAGGTGCTGTATCTTCCCTAGTACTGTTTTCTCCCATAAAGTCCTAACCCCATATCCCAAATTAATATTCTGTTCTTTGGATACAAAGGTCACTTTGAAAAGGATTTAACAACTCCAGAAGGTATTAACAGTCTTAGGGAGCTCACTAGTAGCATCCAACAGCTGGCAGAGAAGTGATACATTAATATCTATAGAGAGATTTATAGATGCATGGCATATAAGTGTCCTTGCTGATTTCATCAAACGCATATGCATTCTTGTCTTCCTAAAGTGATCGTGGGGTGTGTGAGCGAGTGCCTGGCCATAGATGGCACCAAACAGCCACGAGTGGAGCGATCCCTCTTGTTGATGGAGCAGCCGGCTGAGGCTGCCGGCTTGGGGCTGCACCTCGGGGCAGCCCCAGCAAACAGACTGCCTGCCATGTGATGCCCGACATGTAACAACTACTTCTTCCAAGAAACGAGGGTGTATACCGCCCTCAAATCATATAGCCTTTCTGAGCGTCGCAACTACTTTTTCTTTTTTTTTTTTTTTTTTGTTTTTTTTTGCTTAATTCCTTTCCCTCGCCCTGAGTTACTTGCTTTTAAATGCAGCAGCACACAAAAAGCCCTGTCGCAGTGGCAGATAAAGTATGTTGGCACTTTGAAAGAGCATGGGAAGCAATCCGTGCTGCTCGGAAGACCTAGCAGTCTGAATAGGCTGTTTCATAGGATCATATGTTATGAAGCCTGATTTTTGCATTTTCAAGCCATTAGCTAAAATAATCCTATTCATGAACTGGTGAAGCTCTATCTTAAAAATCTAATTACTGTGTTTTATTCCCACAAGAGTTACCTGGATGGTTTCTTCTCCTGTACTTCTCAGAAGCTTAGAAAGTTTTTATTTCCAGCCTAGATAAATTTGTGGACATATTCTTTCTTTCATTCCTGTACCAACTTTGTGGTTTAGCTTAAATACCTCTTCTCCCTACTCAACAGAGCTTCCCATCATTATACTGGCTTTGAGCCGCACGATCACAGGCTTGGGCTAAAGATATTTTCTCTTCCCTTCTTCACCTCCATATCTTGAAGATATGCCTAGAGATTTTTTTTCCTTGTCTCCCAACAAAATGCCCATCTGTCATTGGGGATAGAGCATCAAAGACTGGGTAAAGGGCTTATAAAGACATCAGCTTGATGAGGGCCATCTGGAGGGCAGGAGCCAGGTGAGGTTAGGGGAGGGATGAGTAAGGAATAAAAAGGTAAGGAAAGAAGTGAAGGGATGGGATCTCTAGAAAAGAGGTGATGGGGTTGAGCAGTGGTGCAGATAGCTTAGGGTACACTCTCTTGACTAGCTTTGGAGGCTTCTGTCATTGCCTATTTTGAGCATGCCAGGGAGACTAGAAAACAGGTATTTTGAGTCACATGTGAAGTCAAGGCCTTCCTCAATTCACTTTGTGCTGTTATTTGTTGCCCTGGAATCTTGCCATTAGGGTCATCGGACTACCCCAGCTTGCTAATAAGGTACTCCAATGACTCACTGGTGTCTCACAGCTGTGTTCACATTGGTGCACAAGCACTCCCCAAACGTGACCATTAAACTGGATCCCAGTTTAGATCCTGTTATTTCTCAGAGTACACTGCCTTCATGCACAGAGTGCTGTTATTCTCCTTTACTCCTTCTCTCCTCAGTTATAGCCACCTTGAAACTCCCCTCACTGTGCTTTCCTTGAATAATCGAGCTAATAGCTTTTTCTATTTGGAAAGCTTATTAAAAACTTCACAGGGGTCCAATCAGGCTTCTCTCCTCTCTGAAATAGGTAATTTATTTTGAAATGAGGAATGTAAGACTAAGATTAAAAAAGAACCTGACAAATTGACAACACTGAAGGTTCATTTGCAATGCTTACCCAGAGGTGGGCATTTTGTCCCCAGGTATATCTACTATATTTTGGTCTGGCTTTACTACTCTCTGTGCAAAGTTAATTGCACACATTGAAGTTTTGTGTATTTTTAGTTAAGAACAGGGGTTAGGAAGTTTATGGATTGCTGGGTCAGAATGTCTGCTTTCATAATCCTCAACTCAGATGTGCAGTATTATATCTGAGAGGACTCCTTTCCTTTCATTACATTTCCATTTCATTTTAGTCAATTAATATTGACTGATACTGACTGATTGCTTCTGGGATGAAAAAGGGAAAAGTACTACAAGAATATGAAAACAGGATAGGCAAATTTATTTTGCAAGCAGAAATTTGGACATTTAAGCCTTTGTTCTGGTCTTTCATTAAACACAGATAATGAATTCCAGAGATTGAGAATTTCTTGTGTATCCTGTAGAACACTTTAGCTATTAAATCAATTACAATTCTGCTGGAAGTTTTGATTTGGGAAAGGTAGAACACAAAGTGTAGATCTAGAATATTAAAAAGGCTCAACTGGCTCAGACCAAGAATTCAAATAGGATCTTCATGCTAGGAAAAGGCAAAAGGACAGGGGGACGTAAAGAGATACCTTATATCTGCAGCATTTGGGAATCTGGCACTTGTTTTAGTTCTTGTTCTGCTTATGCTCATCTCAATGTTGCAGTAAAATGCACTTTGAGAAGTTACATCTCATTAAATAAGTGAGGGTTAATAGGTCTTATTACTTAGACATTTCATGTCCTTGACAGCTCTTTCCTTTTCACCATGAGATGGTGGTAAAGCTAATGTAGTCTCAAAGCTTTTGACTAACACAAACATTTATGTAAGGAGATGCATAAAATGTATGTAAAATTGATAAACAGATACTCAAGCTCAGATTTCACAGCTTCTCTCATTTAGCACAAAGTAAAATATCCCGAGCACCCCTCTTCTAATGCATTTGCTACTGGTCATACGTGGTAATTGTGATATGTCCAAATAACAGCTGTATTCCATACTCACAAGTTTTCTGAATTTGTATCAATACATTTCTCCATTATTGTCCAACAGAATGAAATGTTGATTAATATTTGCTCACTACTGTAAAACAGAAAAAAAAAGGTGGGTAGATAAACTGGTCACTAGCCTTATCTGAACCTGCTGGAATTAAGCAACCTTTTTCTATCCTTCTTTCTGTTTGTTTAAAAATAGCAATTTTGATTTATAGCTTGCCCTGAACTTCATCTATCCTTCCATTCCTTTAGTTATTCAGTCTTTTTTTCTTATGATTTCTTCTTCTATATTACCATTGACTCACTCTGAATTAAGAAAAAAGAGAGTATTTTCAGCTTCAATTTGAAATTTATTTTCAATAATCTCGTTCAGAGAAATAAACTCCAAATCAGAGTATCAGATAAATTCACTGGCAGAACCCAGGTCACTTAGTATCAAACTCATGCCATTTAGATACACTAAATATAACGTGTTTTCCAAAACCTAGGAGCAGGTTTTGTATGACCTCAGGCAGTAAAACGTTCCCCACATACACAGGCAGGTAGAAGGTCCCCAGGGTCCTCAGCATGCCTGAGCTCATGGAAATGAAAAGACTCTCCTGTCAGCTCCCAGAGGGATTTGGAGCATATACTGATGGTGGCGTGGAGAGTATTATTTTTTCCTGACCCTGAAGCCTTGAAGCATGAGATTTGATTATAATCATTGTCCCCATTGCAGAGCTGCAAAATTTATGAGTATTAAAAGCACAGCACAAAGTTTCCTTTTCCCTATAGAAGATCCCCAGTGGTTACACGGGTGGAGCCCTGGTTTTCAGATGCACACACACAAACACACACACACACGGAGCTGTCCCTACCACACCCACAGGCAGAAGGGAGACAATTAGTTCACCTGAAAGCATGTGAGCAGCATCTCTTTCTTTCATGGATAAAGTGTTCAGTCAGTCACTACCCCCTCTGTTCAGCTAAGCTCAGATGACAAACCCTGGACCACCTTTTGCTCCTGTTTCCCAGGGTGAAACCACTGCAGCTTCTCCATATGTGACATGGTTTTAGAGTCACCTCCCATCTTCCTTTTGTGGAAGGTTTTGTCCAGTTTCTGAATTACTTGTGGATCTCTTCCCAAGGTCAGTGCAGCGTGGGCACTCTTCCAGTTGGGATGCACAGTGATGAGGTTTGCCCCTTCACTTGCAGGCCACCTTCCTCCATACAGTTGCAGAAGCAGTGATGCACCATGATTTGTCTTCTCTATCTTTTTTTTTTTATTTCATTCCCCTCATAGTTGCTGATTTGCAACATCTCCTCTTACACTGAAAATGTATAGAAATATGCTTTTCCCTCCAATAACTGACTCTATCTTTTGTAGACATTAGAACAAACCCTACTGTGTCAGGACCATGTATACAACAGATCCAGAGCACTAAGTAGCTGATTCCTACAACATGTTACCAATGCAATCTTCTGATATCCAAAAATCTTGCCAGAAAAGACTTTGTGACTCATCCTGTGAATCACAAACATAAGTGCTGAGTAGCCTTGGACCAGAAACTGAATGCTGGGAGACCCATCAAAACCTGCCTGATTCATTGGATATCTTCATTCTCATCTACACTGTGACCTGTCTGTAAATGTTTGGATTTAGAACTTGCCTTTTTTCACCAGTTAAAAGCTTTTAGATATAACTATATAAATAAATAATATATAGTAAGTGTAGTAACATATATTATATATATTAATATATTAAATATATATAAATGCTTTGCAGAAACCCAAATAGATGATATTGATATATTGTTACTATTGCCCACACTGTGGCCGAGTCGAAGAATGAAATTTGATTGGAGATGTACCTGCCATGAAACCATGACATTGATTACTTGCCTTTTCCATAGTCATAGAATGGCACTACCACTCTAACCCCTAAACTATATCACCCAGTGCCAGACCCAGACACTTCTTGAATACATTTTTAGCCTTACTTTTTGCTGCTACATTCTTATATTAACCATTGCAGTGTTTGGCCTATTACCTTCAAAATATTTTTCCCCTCTTTTTAATATTACAATGGAATATATTGAAACATTTCCATGCATTGAAATATTAGTGTCAGTAATTACAAAATCTCTTCATTTATTTCCTTTAAGATCCTAGATGTGAGATTTCTAGTGGTGTAGATTTGAAAATGTTTAAATTTGGTGGGCACTACTTTGAATTTTCCAATGTTAACTTTATGAAAATGAAGAAGAAAACTTCTGTGCCAGCTGGAAATTTGTTGCCATGGTTTGTATTTTTCTTTTTTCCTATACAGGTTGAGCACAGAGCTGGTCCTTTCATACCCCTAAAGTCTATAGAGATAAACTGAGTTTTAGGTGAGGGCTTTGTCCAAAGGCTTTTAGACAGCAGCTTTGGGGAGCCCTCCCTGTTGCCTGCAGTGGTGGGTGTTTGGGGCCACCCACTGCCCTGCACATTCCTCAGTACCTGCCACACTCACTAATGCCCACATCTTCCTCTTGGGAAACCACTGTAAACTGAATGCACTTCAGCTATATGTGTGGCAGCTTTTGGGTTTGCATCCCAATCATGTTATTCAACAGATGATTTTTCTAAGCATTTAGGGAACTGAAAAGAAAGAAACACTTCTGGTTTTAGTACTTTAACCACTGTTTAATGGTGCACTGTGCCTTTACTGGTCCCTTGCTCTACGGGTTTTCTTTCCCCAACACTTAATTCTGATCTTCAGGGTTTACTTAAACCCTACAAAATTTAGCAGATTACACAGCAATTACTGTGTATCTTGGCAGTAATTGCATTACCCACCCTGTTTTCTCTCCACAGTTATTACCTATTATACCTGATCGGGCCTTCCCCCATAGATCCTAATTGATATTGATGTTATTGATGAGCATGTTTTGGGAACTCTTGCCTCTATTGCTGTAGGACATTTTTCTCTTAGATAGTAGAAAATACTAATTATCTTTTTTAGTGTATTGAATTCTAAACTACATAAATGGTAGTGGATTATTTAAATGACTTTCTTTTCGGTGTGGAAATAGGCTTCCTACAGCCAGCTTAAATCCATCACGTGAGTGGATATTGAGGAGAGCACAGTGTGGCCACAGAAACCCTGAGAAGGCTGTTGGGGAGTTCAGGATTGCTCTGTGCAGTTCAGCACTTAGCACAGGAGCTACAACCACCTTTAGTTGTTTCTTTTCAGATTGTACAGTGACAACCAGTGGTTTGTTTTTTTTTAAGGACTATCATAACTAATGAAAAATCACAACAAAAACTTGCTGCTTCATAAAACAATCTGGGTTGGAAGGTATCTTTAAGGGTCATCGAGTCCAATCCCCCTGTGAAGAGGTACCCCTAGTGAAGAGGTAAATCTTCATCTTGGTCAGGTTTCTTAGAACCCCATCCACCTTGACCTTGAATGTTTCCAGGGAGGAAGTGTTGTCATGATGTGAAGAAAATTAACTCTACCCCAACTGAAACTAGCATGTGTCTACCACCATTCTGGGCAACCTACTCCAGAAGCTTGAGCATGCCTGAAGCACAGAATTCATGGCATGATAAGAAAATTCCCAGAATTAATTTGATTTGGTACTCTATGGATGTGAACATAAGAACCAGCTGCTTTAAGTGAAATACTGAAATAAATACTAAAGACTTTCTGTGGTTAGTTGGTTTTGTAAAACATTTCTGATGTTTTAACCAAATTGTCCCCAAGAGCTAAACATGTAGACAAATTCATGTCCAGCTAAGAGAAGCTCAGATATACTTGAATATTGCACTATATTATTTTGGACCTAATTTACTTTACAGCATCTTTCTAAGTTAACAGAGCTTTGAAGGCGTAGATATGTGCGCTTAACTCACTCTTACTTTGTTAGAACATTCATATATAATCTCTGACTGCTACATTCTCAGTGAAGTTACATAACACTAAGTGGAAAGACTAAACATGAACGTATTTTTCATCATTAATTGCTGTGTCCCCAGTACAGATGAGAAATGCTAAAATACATTGATTAAATGCTGGCATATGTTGGTCAAGCATGTCAATCAACTGAAGAGCAATATAATTGTAAATATATAACTAAAGATTAATTGTTCATCCCAAAGGAACCAAGCCAGCCTTTTAAGAAACTGCAAAACCTGAGAAGTCCCACTGTCACTGGAATTGTGCACAAGGTGAGTGCAGTTACTGATCCTCCATGAGAGGCCATGACTCGGAAACTACTCCTCAGTGGCAGTTGGTTCAGAATTAATGATTTGGTTTTAGTAAGTTTAAAAAAAGATGATAATCTCTAACATGTCTAAGCTAGTAAAGCAGGAAAATAGTATAAGCATTAAAGTACAGAACATGCTCAAATTAAACATTATCACTAAAAAGCTCTTTTAATCAAGTGTCCAGTGTAAATAAGTCTGCAGCCGAACAAGCTGAATTGCCATTTCTGAGGCTTTCTGTATGCCTGAGAAGCCGTAAAGATGGTTCCTGATTTGTGGCATTACAGAGCTTCTGTTTTCATTGTCTTAAATGCTCCAATACCCCAGTGAGTCCTGGTCTCCACTAAAGTTAACTAGGGGAAATTTAGAGGAGAGATTTAATTAGATATCTAAGATCTACATTTTTTTTTTCACTTCTATCTTAGATTCAGTTACTAAGTTGCCATTTTTCTACTCCTTCATATCATAAAAAGTGATAAAAATTTAGGAAAAAAAAAGATATAAAAGTAACACATATAGTTGTACTTGAACAGCCCGCACACTCCAGCTTTGATACTTTATTCATTTATTTTATGCCCCAAATTGAAATTCTCAGGGTATTGCTTTATTTTTCTGCTGTTAAACTAGCTAAAAGAAAACAGGATCTTTGTTTCTTAAGACTTTGTTTCCTTCCACTATTTCTTTCCTTTACTAAGTTGCATATTGTAATCCTGTTGTCATCACAATCTGTCGTGGGAATATGATATGATGCCGTTCTCACTGACAGCAAAACTCATTTTGACTTAGGAATACAGGGAACCACATTGTATAATCTCTTTCCTCAGTTTATATGACATAGAGTCAGCCCCAAGGTATCAAACGGGTAAAGAGTAAAACGTTGAGTTCTCAGATAAGGAAAATAATTAGCAAGCAGAATGTTCTAGGGATAAGAGAAATAATCTCAAATTGGTTTTTTAAAGTGTGTCAGTACCCCTTATTTACTGAAAGCTAGTTTATTCACCAAGGTCAATGTGTTTAAAGATCTTCTGTAGGGCTCTTCAGTCTTGAGACACAAATTCAGAGATTATTAAACAAAATTTCAAGCTAGGCTCTATGCTTTCTGCATAACATTGTGCAAGCTGTCCTCCAGAAGCATGTGATCTGCAGTGGCATGATCCCCCAGTCAGAGGGGCACCAGCACTGCTCAGAATAGCATGGTTCATGGCAATGCAAAGGGGTGCTCTGGGAACTGAATGAATCCTCAGGACTAGTCTAATGTCATTTGCTTTCTAGCTAGAGTTTCATATCATTTCATCATGAAGAAATCTTGACCTGATTGAATCCCAAGTGCTGTTTTCCCCCACTGCCCTCTTGTTAAATTAATATTAGCACAGGCAATGAAATTTGACTCATGAGTGTTGCCATCTAATCTTAATTGAAAAATAGAAAAGAAAAAATCAAAACATATAACTCTACAGATTTTTTTTTACTAGATGCAGAGGATCTTTATCAGAGAGGAAAGGTTATATGAGAAGCAATATACAGGCTCTTGGATGTGACACAAGGATCTGCAGATTTCCCACTATTCTTTTTGTGCACCTGGAACAAAGAATGTACTCTCAATCTGTTTCTATTTATCATTATGAAAATATGCAGACTAAGAAGAACGTTACACAAAATCTCCACGGATTAGGAGAGAACATAAAGATTGTCCTTTAAATGACTTCTCACCTTGAATTTCTCTATAGGGTGCTGCCCAACAGAAAGACAAGCAGTCTCTCTACTTACAAGTAGTCATACCTGCAAACCCTACATTTTGCTCACCTCATTTTGTGCATGGTGTCAATTAAAGGTACAGCAAGATCTGCTCAGAGGATTGTTGAGGTTATTGAAATACACTCTCAAGTTTATAGCAAGGAAGACAAAAGTGAAAGGTTTTGTACTACCAGTACAGATAATGAGGGAAGAGATCCAGACAGCACACATTCAGTTTCTTTTCTTTACTGAGCTCTGGAGGAAAAGCACATCATTCTCATACTGATGAAATGCCAACAGGTGTAATTAAAATTGGAACTCCAGGACAGAAAAAGACATTGTTGGAAATGCTTCTGCACAAGGAAGTCTTGAAAGCAAAGGAAAAAAAGACATACATGTTTGAGTTACAAAGTACCTTTTCACTACCTAATCAGTGAATGAGAATCTTGAGAATAGTGAACCTTTCCTACTTGCAGGGTAATAATGCCAGTAGATGTTGCTAACAATCAGGATAATGATGCCAATAAATTATGGTTATGCATCTAGTGGAGATCTCCTCATGTGGACTGCAGGCAGAGGTTTCAGTGTTAAGGCATTCACACCCAATGGCTGTGCCCTCCTCCTGCCAGCTCAGCATCTCTGCTCCCTGTCTGGCTGCTTTTCCTCCTGGCCCCTCACCATGTATTTTTCCATGTGTCCACCTCCTTACACACATTTTCCCAGATGATGCAACTGATGTCCTGAGAGGGCTTGAGCTCCTGCTGTCTTCTCAGGACCTGTTCCCCTCTGTGGATTCAGGAGATGCTTTTCACTATCTTATGATCAGGGAATCCTGAAATACTTTTCTGTACAACAGAGTGTCCTCAAGGGACTCAAAAACTTTCTCTCTCCCCCATCAGGGTGGCCTGTTGCTTCTGGATTAGAGCATTTTCTGGGAAAATTGAAACCCTAAGTTTAAGTTCTTTCAGCCCGAAATAATAGTCAAACAGATATGTCCTGGTGCAGAACACAGCTGAGATCTCCCATGTGGTTTATAAGGGTCAATAGCCCCTTCTCAGCTGATAAAATCGATATATCCCACAGCAGACCATGGGCCACCATGCCCTATACCTGAATTTAGCACTTCAAAGGCAGCGATTTGTTTTTCTGCTTAGTTCAAGATACACAACTCTGTGGATACGAATAGGAAGTTCCTGTGCACATTATGTCTACAGCATTTCTAATTGTAATATAATTTTGAGTTTCAGGAAGGCTGGTCCGATGTGAAAATGTAAAGGGAACTGATCCTGATGATAACGATAAGGACAACTAACTAACAAAGGGGCATTGGGTGTTTAGCTCATGTTCTCTTAGACAACGGCCTGATAATAAAAGGGAACAAAAGAAACATGATGAATGAGAATGGGGCTCCTAAGAGGAAGCAAAACACAGTTGCAAACAAAGATAGTGAAATAATAGGGATCTTTTAAATCAATTGAGCTTTCCCCCAGAACCTAAAAGACACAAAATTCACATAGGCCAAAAAGTCTGATTGCTAAACATGTATGTGTTTGTAAATAAGCTGTAGTTTGGAATGAGGAAAAGGGTAAGGACTGGATGATTAGCTGACTGAACAGAACATCATTGGGTCAATTCAATATAAGCCTTCAGTGCTCATAAAACTTCAAAGACTTTTTAAAATAATATTCCTATCCTGTATTTCAAATGAAAAAATAATCTTGGATTCAAGCATTTCCCTTTTCTCAGGTTCTGCAAAATGAAATTTGCCACCCAGTGTAGGACACAAAATGGCAAGCACAAAAACTCAGCCAGTGAATCTGCATTTTTTGACATCCAGTTTAGATGAAATAGAAATAATAAAAAGTATCAAGGCAAGTAACTAGGCCAAGGATAGATGTCTTCCAGTGCAAATGGATGCAGGTGCTTTGGTTTCCTTTTTCATTCTTGGGAGTGAGTGAATGGCTGTGATGCTGTTCCTCTCTGAATATGCCCTGAGCAGACCCCTTCTTCCCCAAGAGACCAGGAGCTCCAAACATGGACATGAGCTGGCACTTCCACAGTATGAGGATGGATAATTCCTGTACTGTTCCTGTGCATCCCCACCTGCCCAACTCAAACACCGGTCAGCAGTTAAAAGGACAACACAAATGAAGGGAATTCTGAACAGTGGGGCACTACACAGCCCCTCAGGTGGAAAGAAAGGCCCACTGGGGCAGTGAGCAAGTGGCTGATCTGACAAAGAGATGCAGTGAATGCTGGTGTGCTAATGTTGGCCCTTACTAATCAATATATGAACTCACATATAATTATGTGTGTGTCTGTGTATATGTGACTTTTTACATACCTGTGTAGGATGTAAATTCAGTGGATGCAAACTTGGAAAAAAAAAAAAAAAGGAACCCTAGCCCCTCCAGACTCTGGCTGGGCTATAAGATCTTACCTTCTTCTTGTCAATAGGGAATAACTGCAGATATAAGTTCTAGTTACTTGGAGGGTTGGGCTTTATTCGGTTGTTTGGGGGTATTTTTAGCTATGGGAGAACGACGTAGAGGCTTTTGAGCACAAATCTACCCGCCCCCCCCCTTTCCCCCCCTTCTTATCCCAAAGAAATCATTTCACATATTCACACAAAAGATTCCATTCATAAGATAGAGAGTAAAGTTACCTTCCTAAGTGAGAAGTATGATCAACACATGTTAGAAAACCTTTCAGGACCATTTGTAAAAATAGCAGAGGTTGTGTTGTTTGTATTAGCACTCTGAACTATTCCCAGGCTGAGACCAAATCTTTGTGTTTGCTCAGGCATAAGGGGAAGTGTTAATGTTTACTGAGTCGGAATGCTGTTGCTTAAGGAGCTTAATTAAATTTATCATTCTTGGCCCATGGTGTCTCAAGACAAGTCACAGAAGGTACTGAGCCATCAGAAAAAGGCAGATAAGCACAAACCCATTTTCTGTGCTTTACAAGTAACCAACTGTGACAAGGGAAATTATCAGTCTGAAAATGACCCTATTCTATTAACAGTTTTTCTCACCAAATTCTCACTATAAAAGAAAAACGTGGAAGTGAAAATAATTGAACTGTACATTGGAAGAGATATATTTCATATGAATTAAAGAGGCTTATTTTCATTAAAATAACAAGACAGGGAGCTGCTGTGCTTCATTCAGTTAGGAAAGACTTGGTTTTCATGTTTATTTTCCATTTAGAAATTAGAATCCCTGGGATATGAAAACTTAGCTGGAGCTGCTCATTTTGAAATTTTCATTTGGAATCCAGCCCAGTTTGCAATAATCAAAGGTTCTTATCTGACTGGTAGAAGTGGAGAAAACAATATCTTAGGTTTTCATCTTATTTTTAAATTACTTTGGTTATAATGTAAGAACAGCAACCCCTGATAGGTAGGGTGCCTGTCCAGTTCAGTCTCTGACACTGGATGCTGAGAAGCCTGGAATGTATTTGCCTTATCTATGTCTGATAGTTTTAAAAACTTCTCTATGCTTTTGATTTCTCTGGCACCCTGTGGCAATGAATTTCCAGATTTAATTACACATTGCATGAAAAAGCATCTTCTGACTGTTTAATCCTGTGGTTTGGCAATTTTATAGAATGCTTCTAGATCACAAGTTATGATAAAGGGCTGCTTACATTCTCTATATCATTAATGATTTACAGATACCCAATAAAATCCTTTTAGTCACCTTTTTTCCTTTTTTTTTCCTTCACTGAAGAGTTCTGTAATATTTTCTCTCCTTGCCTAGGTGCTGTCCCCAATTTCTGATCCTAATTGCTGCCTGTCTGTACTTTTTCTAGTTCTACGTATCGGTGGAGCAAAATCCATGCAATACTCAAGGTACAGATTCACCAGTGGCTTGCAAGGTGGTTATAATAATGGTTTCTGTTTCGATACCTGCACTTAATGAGTTCCCAATACTTTACACAATGTTTAGTACATTAGTGAAGTATGATTTCAATCTCTACAAGCCATGCTTATTCCCTCACATTAAAAAACATTCACCTTTAATTTTTTATAACTCTTGTCATTTATTTTTGACTAATTTCATCATTTGTAAGCAGCACCCTTCTTGAATTTGGGATGTCAGTGCCTTTTCCATTTTTGCAGGGATATTGGAGTTGAGTACCTTAGAGTCACAGCTACAGAGCTATTCTTCTGTGGTAGAAATACCTCCTTCAAACTGCTCAGGATTAAGTCTAGAATGGCTTTTCTCCTTGCGGATCATCTGACTAGCTGGGCCAAGAACTGAAACAATCTAAGACTGTTCTCTGAATAATAGCGTGCTCTGAACTCTTCCTAATCCCCCTGCAGACAGCTGAAGTCTCCCTTTGCCCTTATCTGACCCTTGCAGCCTTTAATCTGAGGGTGTTTTGCAGCTGTTGTCACCACCCGGGTGAGTCACTAGAAGCACAGCCTCAATCATCAGGTGGATTTATCATGCTTAACTTTACCCATTGAACAGGTAAGCATTTTTTCAGAGCTTGCCAGGCAGACGTCCACACTTGTCATCAACAGAGAAGGACAGGAATATGCAGAGCATTGCTGGTTCCCCTTGCTTTGTGCCTTGCCTTGGGATGGGGTGGGCTGTCCCCTAGACAGGCCTGGCTTACCTCTGAATACAGGTCAATTGGCTTTTAACTAGTGCTCCTTCTCATCTAGGAAATTTCAACTCAAATTGATTTTAAGGCACATGTTCTTTCTGTTACCAATGTGAAACTCAGCTTTCTTTCAACAAATACTACTGCTTCTCTAATGGTGTAGTCTTCTCTGTTATTCACATATATTTGATCTCCACTGTATTACAGTATCACACTGATTATCTTCTAGCAGATGCCTACTACTACAAACAGCTAAAATTAGATATTCCAGTGCACTAACCTCCATCGTCAAACTCCCACCAGTCATACCCATGGAGTACTGACCTGACCCCTATTTGTATGCCTGATTTCTTTGGACTGTTTGCACCAATCTTTGGGTTTTTTCCTGTTTGGATTTTGTCATCTTCTTTCAGGCACACAGAGTGTTTTCAGTTTTGCCCTTTCGATAATGAGTCACTCCAACTGGCATGCTCTCCTGCATCTGTCACCTTGTCCTCAATCCTCCATTATAAAGCACTCCTACAGTCTTTATTATTTTTTTTAAAAATCTTGAATGCTAGCAGACCCCATTGTCCTCTACATTGAAAACTGGGGCTTTCACACATTCTGTGTTTGCCTATATTATATTTACTGGAATGTTGGCTTATGGAAACAGAGACTCCTAAATGTAATACTTGAGATGTATGGGGAACAGAAATCTTAACTGATAAATAGGAGTGCGTGTAATGTCCTCATGGGACACTTAATCATAGCAGTTCAGTTCAGCAAGAGAGTAAAGAGTCGTGCTGAGTCTGTCCCTCTTGTTGACAAACTTCCTTGATACAGATCAGTTTGATTAGAAGAAACTGCAAAACCAGTTTGTGCAAAATTTACTAAAAATGGAGATGTGTGGTTTTAAATAAACAAACAGAATTCAAGTATTTTTCAGCCTGTACACAGTTATATTGCAGAAGTAAAGAGACGTGCACATTTGCACACACAGACATGAACCTTTGGAAATAAAAGATGTATTGAAAACTATGTCCTTGGTTCCAGTGCTCACTGAGATGTGCTATTAAGCTGAGCTAATTTCTTGTGTCTGCCTCAGAAAGGCATTACCCCTACTGTCACTGTGGTTTGCATGCATAGCACAAAGGAGGACACAAACCCCATGTCTCCTCCCAGGGAGTGCTCCCAGAAAGTGTATACTGCTACTGCTTTCTGGCTCTGAGTTCCATTACAGATTTGTCCTGCTACTTGGCCTGTGATAGGGCATCCTATGTCCATGCAAAGCCCATGAAAATAACAACACTAAGTGCTGCACATGCCTCTACTCCTTCTCCACTGTCAGCCTTACATATGTAAAGGTGTGCTAGGGAGTTTGAGAGTGATGCCCTTCATAAATCCTTTGCAGAGTATTCACAATGCTTCCTCTCATTCCACTACACCAAAGACATCTTGAATGCAAGGAAGGATTAAGCCTAGTCAATCCAATACTTTCCAGGGACATTAACTCTCACCTCACCCTTGACCTGCCCCACTGCACTCCCCCAAAACAAATGGAATTCTCCAGAAGATTAAACATATCAGCATTTATGACTAAGAGTAAGCAACTGAAAATTCCATGTGGAACTTCCTATATGTGTTGTGCACGCAGAAACCCTTGGATATTTTAATACAGAAATGTTTATTATAATTATAGTACTAGAACATCTCCATCTGCCAAAGCGTCTGCCTTGCACCTGCTCTCCTACCATGGAAAGAGAGCAATGAGAGAGAACAGAAGCTGCAACAGGAAAGGGAAGAAAAATAGCAACCTCTAGAAAAGCACCATCAGTTTTTCTTCAAGCAATTTGTTTTCTTGGCTTCAGTGTCAGAAAAAACAAGTGTGGCCTTCCCACTGTTTTCTTGCTCATGATATATGCAAATTCATGAAGTGCATCTCAACTCTATAGTTCTTTGAAGAACTGAAATTAAAGGATTGCTCCTCAGAAGCCAGTATTTTCTCTTTGTCTGATTGAGCAGACACAGGTCTTGCAGCGTCAAAACAGGCTTTCTCACCCTTCCTCTGAATGGAACGTGTTTATTGGCACTGTGACATCATTTGAGAATCGATACCACTCCCTTGCAGTTCAAAGTTGCTGCAGGTTTCAGAGAGAACCAGGGCAGGATTTAAAATGGCATTTCCTTTTGAGGCCATTAAATCCCCGCTAGATTCCCAGCATGCTGCCAGCCAACATGAGGGTTTTTTTCTGACAAAAGCAAAATATGCACCAGTAAATGAAGCTGAAGTTAGTACATAGCCCTGGTTACATATGATGAAAATTAAATATCAATACATATATTAATATATATACTAATGCATGTTGAAATTCAAAGAAAAATACTTAGTCTCAAAAAGGTTCTTAAGAATGCATATATATAAAAGTTGCTTTACCAGAGCATTCACTTAATATTTGTGAAAATTTGCCTAGCACTCTATATTCATGTTCTCTGAATACATTCTAAGTAAATCAGTAAATAAATAAACAAACAACCCCACCATTAAATATACATGCTTCTACGTATTTGAAGTATTTATTTTAGACAGAAAGGCACTTGGTGCACATGTCAAACAATATTTTATTATGGACTGTTTGCCAAATGTTAGTGTCACAGACTGAGTCTGTGACACACAAACTCACTGTGTGTCACAAAACAGAATGTTGCAGTACTGAGATAATGAATACCCAGCTTAATAATTTCCATTATTAGCTTTACATTTCAGGTGGAAAACACTCATAAAATTCTTTATGTTTTACTTTTTTTTTAATAGTAGTACCATTTTAAAAAATAAATATTTTTTGAAATTTGTATTTAGGAAGATTCATCTGAGAAGGTTTAGATTTGCTATTTGTCACACTCCAACTAGGTCATATATATTAATGTAAAAGCTAATTTAATATGTATTTCATATCTATATAAAAATTCCACATATATGTTCATGATATATACATATATATATATTCTGGGACAGTAAGAATATATATATTCTTTTATATAATACTCATATAAAATACATTTCTACAATATAAATATAGCTAGAGATGGAGATAAATAGAAATTTTGTGAAGGTACAGAAAGAATTTAAAATGTCTATTATAGCCACAAAGTATTCCAATAGCAACAACAACAAAAATTCTTATGATATGAACTGCTATTTTAGAGAAAGAGTTTTTTGGAGAAAAGTTGAAGAAGATGGGAGGTAAATGTAATGGAAAAATTTCAGACTTTTTTTTATACTCATGCTGCAGTAATGCCTGGAGGCCAGAGAGATACTTGGCTGACTAACAAAATGCTAATTATTCAGAGACTTCTGTTTCACAAAGTAAAGACACATCAGTAACTTGGAAAGTGGGATCTGTGGAATTCTTAAAGTGTACTAATGAAAAAAACTGTCAGGAGAAAATTTACAAGATAAGATAGTAAATATTTTTGATAATGTGATATCACACTTTTTTGCCAACTTGTATTTCATACTGTGAATGCTAGGATGTGCAGGAATGCAATATGTAGGTCAAAGAGGAAAAAAATCAATAAAACATTGAGCAGAGGAAGGCAATTACAATATTGAGGATGCAGCTTTAAAAATATTGTGATAGTGTTCAAGTTCTTTAAAAATGACAAATTTATTCCTATCAGAGAAAATTTTCTATCATCTACTTTGAAATTTTTACCTGTGTATGATACCTGTATCTGAGTATCCATATCAAAAACAAACATTGTACCTTGTAGTTTTCCATTCAATATAAAATATATTGAATACTTTGATATCTCTGTATTTTGAATAATATCTTGAATCTTAATTTTAGGCATATAAAGAAGTGCACAAAACCTTTTGAAGGAAATTAAAAAGGGGAAGATCTTAGGCAAAATCTCCAGATGGAATATACCAGAGACGCATCTGTCTCACACTCCCAGACAGCTGTGTGTCAAAACAACATTATTAAGACAGCAACCGCCAGAAAGTTAGAAAAATGCCAGAATTTTGGTTGTCTGCGCAGTTTTCATGTGTATACGCATTATGACAGTGAATAGTACCACCATCTTCTGTTTTTCACAAGTCCCTTCCCTCTCTCAGTGCCCAGAACAGGTGATGAGAATATATTGAATGGCTTTTCAATACACCATTTGTTCTCTGCACCTTCTGATGGTTATCTTGCATAGCAAAAACTTACAGACAGGACTTCAAAATGCTGCTCTGATGGCAGGTGGGTTGGACCTAGATGACTTTTAAGGTCCCTTCCATCCCAGACCATTCTATGATTCTAAGATCCTGCAGTGCCAGGAACCATGGTGGCTGAAGAAACTAATGAACGGACTTCACAGAGCCCCTAGGCTGCCATTTTGTACCCAGATAACTAATGTCAAAAAAGCTCTTTAAACCTGGCTGGCCAGTTTGGGATAATGAGGATCTCATTTTTCCATAGCCTTGGTTTATCTAGTACTGCATTTAAGGCACGATTCTTAGTAATTTCAAATGCAGTCATGAGACTCATAGAACTATTTAGGACACACAAATGCAGGAGGGAATTTGCACTTGCAAGCTCTGGGAGGGCTGAACTTAAACATTTCTACAAATCATACTGCAGACTCTTGTATCAGACACACAAATAGAAACATGTAATTTGGATTCACATTACCTAGCTTGAGACATCTAAAAGCTATTTTCAAGCTAAACTAGACATTTCTATGTTAAACCAGTCATCTTTCAGAGACAGTAGGGACACAGACTGTGCCAGAGAGATTGTCATCTTGCCTGCCCTGTGCATTTTAGACATTTTAGATGTCTTCTGGGATGCAATCAGTTGTCTCTAAAAGTTCCTATCTAACAGTAGCCTTAATTCACTGTCTTAAAGTTACATCACTTAAATATTTAAATTAGATGAGATATAACTCACATGTGAACCTCACAGAATTTTTTTAAAGTTTCTGTTTTTGGGTGACAGACTACAGTGCTAAAAGTGTGCCCTATCACAGTCTAGAGGTGAATTTCTATGTTGTACAAATGCAAATGGAACAACTAATGGGAGAAAAACCCAACCGATCAGGTCATGCAATAGTAGTACCTGGTTAGGAAAACTTCAGGTCTATGATCCAGGATTTTGTTTCTTGAGCTAGAAGAGTAACTGCTAGTGGTACTGACTTGGACCCCCTCTAGAAGGTGATGGGACCTTGTCAGCAGGTTTCTCAGGCTTTGCTGGGGTAGGGTCTCCTGAGGTCCATATAGGCTTTGGAAAGGTTTATACTGGGGCTACAATTCCTACAAGCTGTTTTTCTCCCAACTCAATTGCCCTCTTCATTCCCCTCAAATGTACTAATATTTTAGTCAGGTATCTTCACAATTTTTTCTTTTCATTTCACTTATTAACCAGTCCCAGATTCTAACCTCCAGACCTCTCTTCAGACCACCTCTGAGACCAAGACATCCAGGCCCAATATCCTTCACGAGGAAGAACCTGTCTCAAGCCTTCTGACTGTTTTCCCAGTCTTTTCCCCATTTGTAGGCACTTGGAGCTCTTCCTGTCCGCAGTCCTTCACCTGTCTTCTTACCCTATTAATGCTATTTCTCTCTCCCAGTTTCTCCTACCATCCATCTTTCACCCTTTGCAGAACCTATTCCTGTCTGACATCACCAAGTTACTCTTTTCCAGTCCAAATTGCCCTTCCCATGCTCTGTGCTTTCCTTTTCCAGCTCCTATTCCTGTCACTCTTGCTTTGTTTCTGCAAACTTGCTCCTTGGTGACTTGCCCCACCCCTTCCTTCTTGCTGTTCTCCACTGCCTACTGAGAACTCAGAACCAGACTGCTTGCTCAAACATGGTCTGTGCTTCCCACATCATCAATCTGCCCTTCTCCGACTTATTCCTCCTAAAAAAAAAGCACCAGAACTTTTTTATGTTGCAAGATGGTATTTCTACCATTTCTCCCCTACCCCTGGAAGTACTCATGGTCAGGTGGATGGGGACCTAAGCAGTCTGACCTAGTGAGTAGCATCACTGCCTATAGCAAAGGGGTTGGAACTAGATACTTAAGGTTCCTTTCAAACCAAACCATTATTCTTGAAAATGGTTCAGTGATTTGAGCTGTCTTATTTTGATTTGAGTTTCCCTCACAAATTCATTTTCCTATCACAGGAAAATTTAGCCCAAGTAAAACTTGGAAAATTATATGCAATAGAAATTGTGGGTTTTAAGGTCACTGACAAGCAGCCTTAACAATAAGTGACACCGATATTTACCTTTGGTACCTCTGTCATTTAACTGTATCCTCATTAAATCAGGCAGACTACCAGCCTGTACCAGCCTATTTCTTGTACTTGATGCTACCTCTAAGGATTCCCAGCATGTGAACATGCCACGAGAAAGTGCTGAAATTCTGATATGATGGAATTGGCAGCCTTGTAGCATCAGTCACAAGAAGCCAGGGAGGAACTGCAGGCTTAGGGGGTCTCTGTCATCGCTTATCTCTGGGCGCCTGTGTAAGAGCTCTGACATCCCCACAGTGCAGTACAAGATACCGTGTGTACTCCTCAGAGCTGGCACTGCTTATCTTTAGGACTCACATCCCCTTTCTCAGGTGCTTGTTTGTCGGAGGTACAGCTCTGTTTCTTGCAATTCATTCCTTCCTGCCAGAGGGTAAATGCTGCATTATATATATCACCGGCTTAGTGGCACGCATCCTTTCAGAGAGTTGATGCTGTGCTGATAGCTTGAAGAGACAAGGGAAATTGAAAAACAACCACTCTACTTCCATGAGTATCTTTGTAGCCAGGAAAGCAATAAATCTGACTAAACAGTTAATTGAATGGAACACTGTGATAGGAGAGATGACATTGTCAGGACTGTATTACCAGAGGAGCGAGATCAGGACATTCCAATGATTATCTTAATTTCTTGATTCCTTCTGTCAGCAGCTGTTGACTTCATTTCATTTGGCCCCCTCCCACTTACTTCCAGAGGCAAGAGGACAAATCCTGCCAGTGCCACACTGCAGCACTGTGTGCTCCAACTGCAGCAAACACTTTGACACTATGCTGCATTTTGCTGAGGCAGCCAGACACCTTTGCTGAGCCCTGGCATCAATGATGTATCAGTGTTTCACTGACTCCCGTTCTATTAAAAGAGCTTAACCAGATTGGTGTTCAGCACTGATGTCTTTTTTTCTTATCTGCATGGAATTTAAAGTGCCCATAACTCAATAGCAAGTGATACTTTTACTTTTTTAAAAGATCCCTGTAACCGGTGGCTGATTCTATTACACATTCTCAGCCCCTTGATGTGTTGCTTTCCCATGTGGATACATTATCCTTTGCCATTTGCCAGCCTGGGCCTGGGAGTGGAGTGCGGTGGGGGAGGGAAATGAGGAAGCTCAACCTGCTGTGTGCAGTCACACCCTGCCACATGGACACGAGAAGGTCTCAAGCAGCTGTGCATGTGCCACAAACACAAACCCCTTGCTCATTCCCCAGTAGATACAATGATCACCTGACCACAAATGTTTTTTGTAGCAGCATCAGGACTGGGGTATATCCAGGAAAGCTGGAGGGTTTCAGTCTCGTTGAGAGAGCAGAGTGTGGAGCTGTGCCCCTTCAAGCGAGGCCATTCGCTCCTGAATCCTCTAACCCTGTCACCTGGAGCTAGGTTCCCAGTAGCAAAAAGAGGATGAAAAGATGTGCTTCTCTAGAACTGCATCCCTCCTTTTCACAAAGTTTTCTTTCCAGTGTTTCAGTTGGATAGAGGAACGAGAAGAATAATTTTCTCCATAAAATGAAAGAATGATATTTAATACTATTACAGCCTAGTCAAAATCTGGAGAGAAATGGGATAAAATGAGATGGAAGTCTCCATAAAAGAGCATTCCATCTTTGGGCCTCCAAACATACCCCTCTGTAGGAAACACCTGGCACTTGGGCTTAGGTGGAATTACACTGTTTGAATATGTGCTGCACTTTTGTATATAAATAGGAAGGGAAAGAAATCACAACAGCAATAGGACAAGCACAATCTTTATTAGTGAAACAATAGTTTTATAGTCATTGGTACCATTGGTAATGTGAATAGACCAATCTGCTGATTAAATTCTATTCCTTCAATTTATTTTTAAGAAGGAAAGTAAATTTGTATTTGTTTAATTTCTTTGGATTTAGTTTGGGTCTTATATTATTTACTGACAAAAAAATAATTTTGTGGAAATGCTGAATGAAGCCCAGTTTCAGGTACATTAGGTCTATCAAAAATACTGTACCAAAACCAAATAATGGTAAGGATAAAAACTGGCAAAATTATCTGCTTTGGCCTTTGTTCTTTACAAACTGATATTTCACTTTCAAATTATAGCAGGAAGAATGCCTTTCATGCCAGGTCACAACTGAAAAATGCTTGAAGATTCATAAGATACCATTGCAAAGTTTTCAGTAAAGTGTTGGTAGATGAACATCTACCAAAGTTTGCACATAAAAGTCCTACACAAACTTTGCTTTTTGTGACAAAAAAAGAGATCCATTTATGAACTAATATGCCAAATATGTAAATTAATGACAAATTCATGCACAATCAATATTGATATGCAAATATCAGGCCTAAAAAACTGGTCCTAAAGTGATGCCAATAGTGGATGCATCAAGATGAAGTTAGGCTATAAGATAAGATCAAATTTTGTCAGCTAATCAGTTTCCTCAGGTCAGTCCCAGGAAGCAGAGGAGCAGCTCCACATGTTTGACTTTGCTTTTCTTCCTTAAAGCAAAGTCCTAACAGGAGCAAACCAATCTTCTCCCTATATCAACTCATGCAATAATCTTCATACCATGACCCTGCATTATTACTGTGAGAGCTCTCTTTGCCTTCAGAGAGGTGAATATGAAGCCAACTGAGTGTCCTCTGTCCAGATATTCCCATGTCCAACTGTGATTAGCACTGTCTTGTCAAATTTAGCTCTAAGCCATTTGTGAACACCTTCTTTGTTTATAGTAGCACACTGAAATCTCCACAGACCTCTGTGTTTGCTCTTCTGTGTATCCTATTAACAGTGCATTACATTTCAAGGTGTCATACTGCAGAAAGCCACAAAAGCACTTTTAATCAATCTAAACCAAAATAAGTGAATTACTTTCATTCTGGATTAATAATGCTTGGCATAATTCTGAGAAAACAAAACTATGTTTTAGTTTTACTTCTGTAAATCCAGAATTGTACTGTACAGCAATTTTTGTACTGAATTTGAAATTCTTCAATTGTATCTCTATAAAAATCCAATTGTGGCTAAACAGGATTGAATCCCATAAATGACCAGCTATGACCTGCTTGGAAAGTGGCATAAGGAAATTTTAAAAAAAATATATGATCTTGGAAGAAATTATCAAGAAGCCGATAACTGGTGGAATGCCCAGATGTTTTAATTACATAAGAGAGTAAATAAAACCATATAACATATTATTTCACTTTTCATTCCTGTATATCATTTAAAGTGCAGTGTATTAGATCCTGATTCCCAGCCTTGCTTTACTAAAGGCAGTCTAGTTACGTATAACCAACAACAACCTTCAGCTCAGGACTTGCAGTTTTCTTAAAAGCTGAATTTCAAAAAAAAAACAAACAACAAAAGCTAAGACACAGAATGAGGAATATTGTTTTAGTTAGAAGAGTCAAGAATGCATGAGAGGACTATATCATTCTTCATGTTGAATTCAGAACTTCGCATTCAACTACCATATGCAAAGAACCAACTTTAACTGTGTCCCAGCACTCCCATTTGACCAACTATTTTCTCTGCAGTTCCATGTACCTCCTCCCTACAGAGATTTCAGCACGATGATACTACAGCTGGAATAGTAACTTACCAAGGCAATGGTACTGTTGCTTTGTGCACAAACTGTAGAAGAGAAAGACCAAGCATCTTCTATCCCTGATTTACCGATTTCTAGCTATATTTCAAGGTCAGTGGGAAGATAACAAAATGTTAAGAATTGGGTTTCATTTTTTTTTATGGTGTCAATGAGAACAAGTTATTAATGCAATGACAGACTTTTGTATTTTTCTCAAGAAACAGGGCTGCATTACTGATCTATAAATCCAAGAAGATTCATACAGTGTGAAAATATACAGGGGTACAACAGCTGTTAGTCATTATTTTCTCCTTATCCTTTCAACACCTCTGTTTCAATTTGCTCTCTAATGGGTAAATCACACTTTCTCCCTAGGACATTTTCTCATGTGAGGCAGGTACTAAAAAGAATCCTGAAACAATTAAGAGTCATTGGCCAAAGACACCCTGTCTTTTGTTGCTTTTACTGTAGACATTGAAGCTCATTTTTATGCTTTATCAGACAGACAAGGCTGATATTGTGTTGTTTTTTAGTCACCAGTAATGTGATAGATGATGTTTCTGCTTTTCTTCTTTAGACAGTGAACCTTGTATTTTTTTTCCCTTATACAACCTGTGTTACATTTGTCAAAAGAGAAATACAAAATATAAAAATGATTGTTCTCACTTCATTCAGGCCAAACAAGAATCTGCCATCAGACAGCTTTTAAACATTTGTTTTATACTTTACCTCTTCTGACAAAGCTTCACAGTAGCTTTAGGAAAAAAAGAGGAGAAATAGAATGCACAAGCTACTTTACTCTGCACTATTTTCCATTTCTAAACTGTAAAATGAATATTTACTGGTGCTTGAGTCTTTTGTTCACTCTGATTTTAATTAGTCTGACTGTAGGCCACAGTGAAAACGAGGCAGGGAAAAATGCAAACAGCTACAAACATGACATGTCCTACTAAACTGGACCTTTAACCATAAAATATATTTTCCTTTAATAACTCTGAAAGTCATAATTATAAATTTTTCCAAGCAGTCAAATGGCTGAAAATTCCAGAGGGACGGAATATGTCCACTGATGAAGCTGGAGTGTATCACAGCTTCTAATATGTAATGTTTCTTTACAACTGGTACTGCTGATATTATTTAGTGAAATGGATTGTGGAGAAAGCATAAGTCACCTTTTATCTGCAGCTACTCTTGGGCAGTGCTAAGATAGACATACTCCTTATGGCTACATTCAAAAAGGCAAAAAATTATTCCAAAGAGTGCCTCAGTCTTTGTGGTGCTCAGTAATATGAATCTTTAATGAGACAATAAATTACTTGGATTTTAAGCTCTCCTTCAGCATCTAGGACAGCTCCATACCACCAAGCCTCCTAGCTTCTTCCTCAGTGCTGATATTATTACTGTTTACCAGCTCTTACATAACACTGTTGTTTCTGTTCCCACTCACATGCATCGCTGATGGCAATCTCAGGCAGAAAAGGAGAAACAAAAATAACAAATAAAAATAGAACATAAAATAAGCTCCCTTGGTAGCAGGGATCATGGAAATGGGTAGGAGCTTGGCATAAAACCTTGCACGTGTAGTGACAGCATCTGATGCTGGCAGCGGAATGAAGTATTGGGACCACATGAAAAAAGGATAAAGGCATGAACACTTCCTCTGTAAAAATACCCTCTATATGTATGTATGTATGTATATGTATATGTGTATGTATGTATATATGTGTATATATGTGAATATGTGTATGCATGTGAATATGTGTATGCATGTGTATATATGTATGTATGTGTATACGTGCAGAGCCACCACGGCATTGCCTTAGTGGGAACACGCCAGGGAGGGCACCGGGCGGTGACGCGTTATTGAATAAGGACGCGTCTAAAGGGCACCACGTTCCTGCGAACGCCGGGAGCAGATCCCTTAGCCCGTGCCCGGTGCCGTCCTTGCCCGCACGCCGTGCCCGCTGCCACGGGCCATAAACAAGCGCGGGCTGCACAACAAAGGGCCGGGGGAAGGGCGGCCGGGCATGACCCCTTTGCTGCAGCCCCGCGCCCCGTTCCCACAGGGGCTGTCCCCTCCGCCCCCGGCATCTGCCGTGTGTCTGCTCCACTGCGATTAACACCGACCCGACAAATCCCCCCGCCCCCGCTTCCCTTCCCACCCCATCCCTACCCGGGCCATTTGGGGCATGCCCGCGCCCCGTGTTTGCGGGGCCCCTCCGTGCCTGGCGCTGGCAGCCGGGCCGTGGGAGGGGAGGGGAGGCGAGGCGGGGGGGGGGCCCTGCCCTGCTCCGCTTCGCGCCGCGCCCGCCGCCCCCGGCTATAAAACCCTGCGGGCCCGGGCCGGCAGAGGATGCAGGGCGGCGGCGGAGGGATGCCGTGCGGCTGCCCCCGCCCGCTATCGGCGCCGCTGCCCCCGCAGGGCTTCTCGCCCCTCTCCTCCTCCTTATCCCCCTCCTCCCCGCGGTGCCTGCCCTTGCCCTGCAGCCCGGCGCCCTTCTGGAGACCGTGGGTGCCCGCACCGGGCGAGGCGGCCCCGAGGAGCGGCCCGGGTCCCGGCCCCGCGGCGGTGAGTGCGGCCGGGGTGCTCGGGGTGGGCCCGGCGCCGTGCCCGGGGCAGGGCTGACCTCCGCTCTCCCTCTGCTCTCTCCTCCGCAGCCCCACGGCCCCGGCGCGCTGGCGGCAGCCTCCCCGAAAGCGGCGCAGTACACGCACCCCGTCAGGTAAGGGGCCGTTCCGGCCGGGGCCACTCGCCCTCCCGTCCCTATTGTTTCCAACCGTATATTTATGTAGGTATTAAAGTACCTTGGGAGTGAATTGGCCATCTATGTGCTTTTGAACTGACTGGTCGTTGGGCAAACGATTGCCAGCATTTGTGGATTAACCATCTTTGAGGTGTTGGTGTGATTCGGTGGTGCGGGACTTAAGATATGCTGCACAGTTACGTGGGTGTCCTTTTGTGGTGGTGGAGATGGTTGAAGCACCGTGTTACTCATCCCTGTGCCCAGGATTAAAAAAGGAACAGGGGCCCAGTTCCTAGGCTGTCTTGCTGTGCAACCATCCAGCGCCCTCCGAGAGCAAGGAAGCAGGTGTAGGCATGGGAGAGAGGCTGGAGGAGAGGATATGGACTGGTTAAGCCACTATCGCCAAGGAATATACTTGAATAACTACTGCTTTAATGATGGAAGTAATGATAATATCTGTACTGTCAGTTCTGAAATGGAAATAATGAAAATAACCAGTTGAATCTGCAGGAAGAGTCTGTATTCACATATATTGGTAGGTGTAACAAGGTGCTTAACATAATTGCACAGACAGTGCTTCCAGAAAAGATGTAGCCTCCTCCCAAGGCTCTGATCCTTCAAATAGATGCACAGACTAAGTGATTACACAGCCTTAGTTCACTGTGACTGCTTCAGTGCTTAGGTATGAGTGAATTCTGCCGCAGGAACATTGGGAATGGAGACATGTTACAAAGCCGGTGTCAGTTACTTTGTGCTGCAGAGGAAGCAGCGCTCTGTTAAACAGTAGCCTAGAAAGTATTTCCTGTGATTGCTAGAAAGCCATCTCGTTCTGAATCCTTAAGCATATCTATTATGAAGGATCTGTAGTCAGCATTTCATTATGTTGCAGTGTGCTAGTGTCTTGGCTCATGGGACCTCCATGGTCTGTTTCCTCTAGCTATTACCAAACTCTAAGTGGATGTTAGTTGAAAAGGAATAGGAGCTATGGACTATATTAATTGCAATATATTATCACTAGCTGAGAGTCCTTGCCAACTATGATGTCAGCAATTTTTGTGAATTTCTGGATACAACACAGACTACTTTAAAATCTAGATCCACGGGACATCTTCAATAAGGAGTTTGGTGGTTCTTCTTGGATATACTGAGTGAAATATTGAGGTCTGGTCACTCCTGGACCTTTGGTATCTTTCCTTACAATTTGGGATTTGTTTCACATCATTGCAAACAACTACCTAGGCTGGGGACCTTCAGTAAGAAAGCTATAAATTTCATCCAAATACGTTCCGGATCCTGTTTGACACCTATTATATTCCCTAGGAACAGTTCCAGTTGGGGCAGTACTACTTGGATCAGACCTCCAGGTAATACTGTTAGTAAGGTACTGGAGTGGAAAGTTTCAGCAGAGCAGATCTTGGGCTTTAGAGTAGTTTTGCTGCAAAACTAGCACTTCAAGTGCATTTTTATTTCTTCAGATGAAAATACAGAATCCAGAGATTTTTATTTTTACCCCTAATCAGATGTAGAAAGTGATTTAATAATCGAGCATATGAGGAAAAGCTCTGTAGGATGCCTGTCTTAATAGAATTTCCCTTTGGTTTCTTGCCTGTCAACCTCCATGTAAAATAACAGTAAGCAAATCTATTGTATACTTGTTTCAGACTATTTTGGCCCAAATCAAGATGCTATGATTACTTGTATCAGGAAGCTGAAGCACTTCTGAAAAACTTTCCAGTTCAAGCTACAATTTCCTTTTATGAAGACTCAGATAGTGAAGACGATGAAGATGAACTGGAACAAGATTCAAGAACAGAATCAGGTTGCTGATTGCAGGGCAGGCCAATGCCACTTCTAAGACTTAATTTAAATTTAATATAAATATGTATTATAGTATTTTTAAATATAATTTATTTCTATGTAAGTTATTCTTAATAAAACTGAGATGTCTTATAATTTTATCTGATCTTTTTTCTTTTGTTCTAGCCCTGCCCCGGTTTAGGCAGGGAAGGCATTGATTAGTATTTTTATTTGAGGTCCCATATTTTGTAGATTGTAACTTGAACACCAATTTTAGGAGTGGAGAAGAGATGCCTTGCTTTAAAGGGCTCTACGGTTATGTGACTTTCTCAAAGTCTGAGGACACAAGGAAAACTATTTGTTGTGATTTAGTAGGCTCCATATGGAAGTGTATCAAGGAATCATTGGATTAAGTATTCTAATGTGCCTGCTGTTACAACTCAGTTCCAAATATGATGAAAAGAAAAAATCTAGCTGCTTTTGAAATGAAGAGTTCAAATTTTACTCTAGGTTTGGATTTTTAAGGAAGGTGTTTGACTTAAGTCACTCATACTCTCAGGTACCTGTAGTGTGTTGTACATAAATGATTTGTTTGTGAAGTTGACATCAAGAAAGGAGAAGTATGCCCAATGTGAGTTGCTCTTATTGTGAGTCTGGTTTTAAGAACTGAAGCAAAGTTTGCTGCCAATCATGACGGAGGCCAAAGGCCCTGAAAAAACCCCACCAACAAAAATCCACAATTTCAATCTGCCCGTCAGTGCCTCTGTCGGGGGGAGCTTGTGCACATACCTGGGTGTGCGGCTGCGGGCCGTGCTGGTGTGCCAGCACCACCCCTGCAGGGAATGCTATATCGCTCCTTCTCCCGGATGGGCCCCCGCGGGAGGGACAGCCGGGCCCACCCTTCACCTTCGGGCCGCGTCCCGACAGCCCCGCAGCCCGACGCCCCGGCCCCCTCAGCGCGGGCCAGCCGAGGCGCTGCAGCCTCCGCCCTCGGCAGGGTTGTTGTTCNCTCGCCGGCGTTTCCCCCGCCGCGCTGGTGCCGGCGGCCCGGCCTGGCCCCTCCCGGCCGCGCTGCGGGGGCTGCCCGGCCCTTCCCACCGCACTGTTTCCTCAGGGCGCTCCCGTCCTCCGGCATCTCCCGAGGGGCCGCGGCAGGGCCCTGAGTGGGGGGCCGGCTCGGCTGCATCGCTGGGAAGCGCTCGGCGCTGCTCGTCTGAGAAGGCGCTGGTGACAGCATTTCCTGCGCTGCCTGCCCAGGGTATCCCCTCACCCGCACGGGCAGAGGCGGAGGCTGTCAGCTCGGGAGTGCTGCCTGCGGCTTGGGCTTTGTGTCGTGTGCCTGCCCCCTTGGAGGGGCTTTGTCTGCAGACCTGGCTTGGACAGCAGGCCTGTACTTAGATCGAAGTAGCGTTAAGCGGTGCGGGTCTGTGTACGCTTTAGGTTTTTTGTCGCTTTTGTTTCTCTTGTGGTTTTTCTAAGACCGTGGTTCTTTAACCCTGTTTTCTGTTGTTAAAGTTTGGATTAGAAGGGCCCCTAGTCTGTGGTGGTGTTGAAAAGGAAGGTGTTAAGACATGCTGGAGATCTTGCTCAGCTTTTCAGGGCAGTGAACTTTCCACCCTTGTCATACGTGATTGTGATTTTCAAATTTCTCTTTATTGCTTGGGGGTTTCCAGGCCATATCCCAAATGATGCTGATAAAAAATTTTAACTGCCACATGCAGACTTCATATCTTCAATTTGCTTTGGGAAGAGTCTGAATGTTTGTTACGTTCGAGAATTTCTGTGTCTGGGTTACTACCCAGAACATTCCTGAACCACCCTTACTGCTTAGTAGAGTTCCCAAATATCAACGAATAATATGAGTTGAGTTATTTCTTTTTTTGTCTGTCCCCCTAGGGAGCTTAGGAGAGTGTTTTTAATGGCTTTTTCTTCCTTTAGAGTTTAATGATGTTTGTACATTTGTTATTTTCCAGGTACCTTTAAAACCAGGAAGGAGTCTTATGGATTGGATTCGACTAACTAAAAGTGGGAAGGACTTGACTGGTCTGAAAGGGAGGCTGATTGAAGTGACTGAAGATGAGCTCGCTAAACACAACAAAAAGGAAGACTGCTGGATATGTATAAGAGGTTGGTTGCTGTAATGTTGCTTCTGCATTTTTTTTACCTAGCTTCTCTTTTCTTAAAGAAGAAGCAACAAAACCCAAACAACAACAACAAAAGCCATACCCAGAAACAAATGATGCACTGTCAGTGTTTAGGCCAGGTGTAATCTTGACATAATTGGACACAACTCTGTTCAGGTTAGAGGTTTTGTGTCACAAAGATATTCTTTGCTTTCAAGCCTTAAGAAGTCTTCCAAGTGGGCATATTTTATGCCTGTTTTAAAATGGCATATGAAAGTAATAAAATACAGAATGGTAGGTGATGTGTCAAAAAGCAAGAACTTAGCAAGAATAAGGCATTGAAAATGCCAACATGTACTTACACTCCTCAGTCTTGGACAGTTTATTATATTTTGTAGTTGACTGGTTTTAGTGATTCCTTTAAAGCATTCAAAGACATATAAATATTAAAAATGTTACTTCAACCTGTAGAATGGTCTTTGGGAAGTAATTGTGCAAGGCCACATACTGCCTCATGAAACTTAGCAATGCAAATGCAGCTGCCACACAGGGCAATTTTAATATATCTAGCATAAGATATATCCGTGATAAGTATGCCATTCTATTTATGTTATTATTTTAATTAAATATTAGCTCAAAAGTTGAAAGTGTTATGTGCTATAAGTTAACAGGGTATTAAAGGTGGCCTGGAGTAATAGCTGTGGCTAGAAGAGTGTTTTCAGGGCTGCAGATGGAGATCCTCATTGTCCTACATAAAGGAGTAAATTCTTTGTTCTCCTGTTTAATCATGTAGAGGCTAAATACATTAATATTGCTTTAAATCTGTTAGGAAATAACAGCACAATTAAGATGCAACATAGATAATATGGCATTCCTGTGGAAAGAGTGGTTCTTTTAGTGGTAACTTTTATGTAGTGAGGAATAGCATTGATATTTGGTGTAATGTCATATCTGAACTTCAGCAAAAGGAAGTTAAGGATTTCTCTCGGAGGGTGACTGTTTTTGTTGAGTGTTAAAGGGGACGAGAGTTAAAGTAAGGGTAAAATGTCATTCAGTACTGGTATTTGAACAAAATAATAGGATTGTTAATGTTCTGTATTGCTCTTGCATGTACTAGCAAAGCAAAAGTTGGAGGAGAGCTAAAGAAAACTTGTTTAGTACGAAGATCTGTTAATTTATATTTCTGAAAATGGGGTATGTACTACTGCATACAGAATTACTGCTTAAAATGGTTCTGTGTTGGTTTTAATCTCATATTCTCCCTTGAATGCATCTCTGAGGTTGGCTTTTGCAACAACTCTGTCAATCTGCTGTATCTTTCTTTAAATTTTTCTATCTCTGCCTTTTCTTTCTTCTCAGATGACTAATACAAAAACATCATAACTGAGGATCCTGGTAGATGATCATATGTGGACAAGTAATAAAGTAACATAATTGTGTAAAAGCTGAATGAGGTCTCTGCATTGCTAGTTAGACTGTGTCTCTTATCAGAAAGAGCAGAAATTCATGAGAGGAATATGAAGTAAAACAAGAACAGGAATTAACTTTGATCAAAACCCCATGTGATAATCATCAAAGAAAGCTGTCACATATGCCCCAAATTTATATATAGAGAGAGGGATGACAGCAGAGCTAAAAAAAACATGAAGGGTATAGAAATGAGATTTCTTTTGCTTCTGCAAGTTTGGTGGTAAATTTGACTAATATTCAGGAGGTTGTAACTCCATATATACTTACGTTTTATTGTGTGCAGTAATCGGTGCTGCACACAAGATGGCACAGTGAATACAGCCATCAGAAGAGCAGGTCAGTAAAACATGCAAAGATCCTTCCTTTATTGACTGGGACTGTTGTTCCTGCCAACTGGGATTGTCCTTAGTATGTCTCCCCCCTGGCTCAGTGCTGAATGCCTATCTCCTTCTGAAGTAATTAATGTACACTTTTTAATGGCTTAAAAGCTTCTTCTGAAAGCACTGACACAGTTCTACTTTTGGTAGCTTCCTGTTTTGATAACGTTAAGTATGTTTAACTGTTCTGCTAGGTAGGCATGTTAACAGCAATATGTCTGTGGTTAAATCTCTTTATAGCTGAATTCTTCAGGCTCTAATTATCCTGGTTGCATAGCAACAGCAGTTAGACTTCATCATTTCAGACCTGTGAAAAAACATTATTTTATCTTTCTGGAAGTGTAGAAAGAATGCTGAGCACTTTTACTGGGTCAGGTTTGGTACCAGAGGTGTAAGCACTTAATGAGCATAGGCTGTGTTAAGTTTCTTATATTGCCGAATCTGAAAAATGCAGGTTTTATTGCCTGTGTTGGTGGCAGTTTTTCCTTATGGAAGACAGTTTATTCCTTCAGGCATTTTATTCTGTAGATGATGGGTAGTAGGGAAACAACTATGACAACAGTTCAGGCATAATTTCATTGAATGGGAGAGTGAAGACAATTCTCTGCACTAGCTGGCTCAATTTTATGTCTTGTTTAAACCAGCTTCAGGTTCTTTTACCTCTTAACTAGGATACATCATGCTCAGCTTCTAGGTTGAAGTCTTAACCCAGCAGGTTAAGAACACCCTCCAGGTGTTCACTGGGACAAGTGGTGTGGCACTGTAGGATTGGCCTCTCCATGTAATAAGATACTGCTTATGCCCCTTGTCTAGTTTATGTTTCTGTTTTTGAAAATTCATATTATTTGTTCCAAATGATGTCAGCTGTTTGCCGTTATGCTCTTTAATGTGCACTAACCTTCCCACTGGTTTTGGAGATAGGAGGGGTTGTAGAAATGCTGCTCATGTATTTTTATGTTCCCCTTTCTTCAGGATTTGTATATAATGTAACACCATACATGGAATATCATCCCGGTGGTGAGGATGAACTAATGAAAGCAGCAGGAACTGATGGTACAGATCTCTTTGATCAGGTGAGAACAGCTGGCAGCAAATGACACTTGCTCACTGTATTGTGCAAAATGCGTGTTTTCTGATTACTTTTAGGGCATTCCAGTGGAAATGGTGATTTTTATTTTTTTTTCCAGTCCTAAGGTTACTTCTCAGGATGACAATTGTATGTGCTGAAAGAGGCACGTAGTTTAAACTTTGTAGCAAAGGACACTAATGAAAATGTCACTGTATGTTGTTAGCATGATTCTTCAGTTAGACCATATTTTTAGCAGAAATATCAATAAAGCTAGCAAGAACTTGAGATACGACCTTCCTAATGACTTGCTACAATGGCTAATTGCTGCTGTTTGAGAGACTTTGTTTCCTCAGAGCTTTCAGTTTTTGAAAAATGCTTGTAGTATTATTTGTCTATTGATTTGATAACTGCATTATTGGAAAAAATGCTGGAGCTGCTATTAACTGGTTGTGAAAAAATCACAAGGTGGCAGTTGGTCTCTTCTTTGTTTATTATTTCTTTAAATATTTGAAAACAAAGGGTCTGCAGCATGGGTGTGCTTTCTGCAAGAAATTGCTTGCAAACTTGGTGTTTTAAAAGCTGTTTCACTGAGTTGGTATTTTTTTAGAAACAGACATTGAGTCTCCTTTACTCACTAGGTTTATCTGAGAAACAGAGAAAGCAGAAAGGAAGCCTCCTCTGTTTCTGAAAGATAATCTGTTACCTCCTTAGGTGTTGTGCATCAGAGTATGTCATACCTTTATTTGCAAAATGTTTTCAATTAAGTAAATAAAGATGTGATAATGTCTTAACTTTGTTCAGTTTATCCTTGGTTAATTCTGTCACAAACGAAGTGTTAGAATGGGCATAATTCTTTGGTTTCAAAAAATTTGGAGTTTTTCAAGTTCATCCAGTATCAAGTTGTGGCTGGGAATTATGTGGTTGGGTCATTACCTGATGTACTTGGAAACAGGAGTCTTGACATAAGGAATATTTGGGAAAGTTCCTCTTGTTGTTACTAACTTCAGATACATGCTTGCTGCGGGTTTGGCTTTTTTTTTAGGTTATTTTGTCGTGGGAATGGAAAGTAGTGTTCAGATCCTTAAAATATGCTGTTCACTTTTATTTTTTCTGGCTGATGTCTTCCCTGTTCCCAGAGGCTTTTCTGTTTTCCTCTCTGCTTTAGCATTCTGTGTCTATTGGATACTGATCTTTTAAAAGTTTGGTAGGTTGCTAGAGTTTCTCAGATTTTTGTGAAAATTAACTGTCATTCATAATCCTTCATTTCTTTCTCTGTTATTTATATATGAGGAAAGTGTAACTTGTGGATGGCATTCTTTATCTTGTCTCCTTAGCTTGTTCAGTTTGAAGTGAATTTATTTTTAAGTCTAGATGCCATTCAAATTTGTCATGCAACACTTTGTTTCCTTTTTTCTTCTGTTATCCTGGATGCACTATCAGAATTGGCTTTTCTGCCATCCATTTCCTCTGCAAGTTCTCCAGTTCTGGTCTGTAAAGCTACTGCTTTTTATTCACTTTATTTGACTTTCTAAAATAGGTAATTTCCAATTCAGTGATAGTAAGACAGAAACAAACAGAAATACGCCAGCTTGGTAAGAAGTGTTTGTGTGTCTAAACTACTATTCTTTATGTTTATTTCCTTCATCTTTTTCCCTTTATTTGTCTAAACAAGACAAATAACCCTTGTGGTGAAGAGAAGGCCTTTATTCTATTAATTGTTTAGTAGGCATCATACAAATGCTCTTCTGAAATATATTCTGTAGCTCAAGGTTATGATGTTCTGATACTGCAAGGCATAAATAAAATAAACTTTTGACTTTTTCATGGTCCTACTTTTTCACTTAATGACATGCTATCGGTAATAGAAGTAAAAATAAGTGCTGAACCATGCAATAATGAGTTTTAATGTTTTAAAAAATAGTCTGCTAAATGAATTATATTAGTCACTGTGCAAAAATGAACTTTTCTATTTCAGTACATAGAACAGCATAGATCTACAAATTTTGTGAAAAAGGTATTTTGTTAACATAGGTTCATCGTTGGGTCAATTACGAATCAATGCTGAAGGAATGTCTTGTTGGGAGAATGGCTGTCAAACCTATTGCTGCTCCAAAAGGTGAGTTTTTTGAAGAAAGACGTCTCTTCTATTATGCTTTATTCCATATTTATCTAGAAATTATGAGAAATCCTAAATCACCATATTTATGAGGAGAGTCTCTATTCTTGCACATATTAATTTTTTTTTCAGCAGACAACTGAGGATGAAGCTTTTATGTATGACTACTTTTATAAGTAATATACTGCTAAGTGTCTTCTATTAGTCAGTATAAAACAGATGTGGATGTGTATAGAAACTTTTTTCCATCCCACTCAAGATCCTTCTTTCTTCTTCTGCTCCCAAGGGGAGAGCTGTCACAGGCAGCTGTCATCTTGAAATAACAATCAGTATTTTCAATCTCATGATTTCAGCACCAGACATATGTCTGGCAAGTTGCATATATACTGACATATTTGACTACACTTTATGGACAGTTATCCTTTCCAGAACGCTTTATTAGGTCCTTTAGTTTGAATTTACTTGGAAAAACTTTTGCTGATACAACAAACTTCTCTGAGCCTGGATGGGAAGAAATATAGTATATTGTCTTTAAATGGTGGTGATTGTTTCCAGAGACGTTAATCTTCAGTATATCTTCTGATTTATAGGGTGCAGCCAAAAACTTCCTATATCTGGGAAGCAGACGTTACTCAATGCAAATACTCAATATTTAAGAAAACGGCTGTGAAAACATGAAAGAATTAATGGTTGCAACCATTTTCTTCCAATTCTGTGGCATCCTTTACTTCACTAATTCAGCCACCTTGTAGCTTTTCAACTTCTGGCAAAGTGCACTGCATACTTGCTTAGTGCTTACGACACATCACATTAGCAGTTTAGTTAGTCTGTGTAGGAAGGGGAATAGTATTTAACACCTCTCTGATGCTAAGTAGTTAATTCCAGTGTGCAACTTTTAAGGTAAATGCTGCAAAGTATGAATAAGCCTTGACAGCGTAAATACCTCATGGAGTTGAGGTGTTACACATATATTACTGCTACTTTTTTCATCTGACTTAGGAATTTAAAAGTAAACCTGAATTTTTCTGATTTCATTCATCTGACTGTTCTGAAACTGGAGAGTATTCTTGTGACAGCCTGTCAGTAAAACATAAACATTTCTTTGCCTCTGCCAGCTATGACTGTCCATTTTCAGCTGTTCCCTTTTTCTGTTTTGCTCCTTAATAGGACTTTTCTATCCATTTTGCTGTAGCAAAATTTACAGGATGAAGGTTGCCAACTTTTGTATAAAACCAGTTCTATTGCCTGTGTCTCTTAGCCATTTGAAAAGAATGTAATTTCATTAATTAAGAATCATACTGATTACAGAGTCACAGAATCATTTAGGTTGGAAAAGACTTCCAAGATCGAGTCCAGTCTTTGACTGATCACTACCTTGTCAGTTAGACCGTGGCACTGAGTCCAGCCAGTTCTGGAACACCTCTGGGGATGGTGACTCCACCACCTCTCTGGGTAGTCCATTCCAATGCTTAATAACCTCTTTCATGAAGAAATTCTTCCTGATGTCCAACCTGAACCTCCCCTGGTGCAGCTTGAGGCTATGTTATCTTGTCCTGTCTCCCATCTCTCCTGGGAGAAGATGCTGACTCCCACCTGGCTGCAACCTCCTTTCAGGTAGTTGTAGAAAGTGATAATGTCACCCTTGAGCTTTCTTTTCTCCAGGCTGAACAACTCTAGCTCCCTCAACTGCTCTTCGTATGACTTACTCTAAATCCTTCACCAGCTTCATTGCCCTTTCCCAGGCTCTCTCCAGCACTGGACTTGCTGAAATTCTTCACTGTAAAATTATCAAAGTTTATTTTATTCCTCCTCTGCTGTTGAATTGTCAAAAAACATGATTGATTAACTTCACTATTAGCCATCAATAATTCTAGTCTTGCATCCTTCCAGAAGACCATATTCTGCCAAGTTTTCATTTGAAAATAGAAAAATAAATTGCTAAGTTAAGGTGCATGTTTTTGAATATAGGATTAAATGAAGTGTAGGGGTAAGACAAGACCTCACATTAAGGATTGCATTGCTCTTTTTTTGTGACAGTATTTGGTAGTAGGGAAAATGCTGGTATTTGATCTGTGGTGCAGTCTCAATACAGAGCAAGGAAGGGAGATGTAGATTTGTTGGGGCATTGCTGGAAAATCTGTGGTTATTTAGTTTAGGTTTTGTTTCCTGTGTTCTGCTGGTTTTTTGGAAGATGGTACAACGGATTTGTGCACAGAACTGCATAAGAAAGGTGAAGCTTGTCCTTGTACACTTAAGGTTTTCTAAGAAGAGTTTTCTGAAAATGCTGCAGATAGTTAACATTTTGCCAACTTGTATTTTGGGAATACTACTTCATGCTGTGGTAGTGACTAACAGGAAATTCTGAAGTGTCTCATCTGTAGTGTTACAGTGGATCTGTGCACTGAAACATGTAGTGTTTGTACATGCTGAGAAGGCCTGTGAAGTACCCAGGTATGTAAGAGATGATTTCAGAATTGCCCTCAGCAAACCTGTACAACATTAAAGTGCTTGCCTTCCCTTCGGGGTACTCAGCTGTAAACATTAGCACACTTTGTTGTCTGGTATTTTTTAATATTGCTGATGTTTTGTAGACACATGTCAGTGTATATCCCTATGTTACTTCAGTGGTTAACTGGCTGGGAGTCAGAATGTTGCATTACTGTTAATTCAGTGAAATTAGGCTGGGAGGTGTGGTGTTGTTCATCCAAGGAAGAGAGGTAGGGCACTGCCTTTGATAAGCCTCATGTGGTCCTTAAAATTGCAATGCCAATTTCAATGCAGTGTGTTATAATGTAGTGAAATGAGAGTAGACTTCTGAATACAAAAAAATTACCTTTCATTAGAAATCAGTTTTTGCAAATGACTTGCTGTCCTGGCAGAAAGTTTACAGAGGTATATAGCAGAATATGCAGACAAATATTGCCTCAACCAAAAATTTGTGGAGAGTTTTCTCTCTACATTATAATGACACAACATGAAAGTCTCTGATGAAGGCAATTCTTGATCAGCTCACAAGTAATCCTGTATGCTTGGTACTTCGTTCTGGGAACCTTCCTTAACTTCTCTCAACATTTTTCTTCTAACACTGGCTGGTGTGATGGAGGGCACAGGGAAGGATTTGGAAGAACATAGGAGAAACATTCACATTTTGATTTTCATAAAAGGGAGAAGGAAGAACAGATTTGTTTCTTCCCCTTTCCCTAACCTGGCTCCCATAAAAGAGAATATAAAATGGACCTTCATATTGGGACATTCTGAGATGTGCAATGTAGAGAAGGGCAGAAAGGGGTCTGGGTGCACCTAGAGAGCTAGTTTCCCCACAAATATGCTGAACAAAAGGGTATATGGCTGAGAGGTTCAGTGCCTTTCTGATGGAGTTGAACACCTTATATATGAATTTTTTCTTCCTGGTAGTGTGGTGGTTTTGGTTTTTTTTTTTTAAATAGGTGCAACATACTGTCGATTTAATGAAACATTCAGATAATAACTTGACAAAATCATTTGATAGAAAAAGCTTATAGAATGATTTTCTTTTTTCTCTGTTTCTGCCAAGGATTTTGCTTAGGTTTTCAAGGGTTGGGATGGTCAGATTCACAGTCTGACACTGATTCACAGTCACTGTGTGATGTCATGAGGCAAGTGTCATTGGAATTCTTAACAGATTTAGTAAACTTCTTAGCTGTGAAGTTTATAGTTGTACAAAACAATTTGTGATGTTTGTTTTGAAGTGCCAGAATTCTTGCATTCCCTGTCTTTCAGTGCTGTGCAACTTCTGGCATTTTTATCACGCTATTTTTTAATTAGACGTAATCTTTTGGAATGGTAATCAGTGCCGCGTTTGTAATTTCCTGATATCTGAAGCATCATGGTCAATCTGTTAATGTTTTGGAGTTGTTATTTGGAGATCCTTACTTTGGCTAATTTCTTCAGCATGATGTGTGTGAGTACTGTGCTGTAATTTCTTAACTGTCATGCTTGTTGCTTTTTCTTAATGCTTGAAGAGATTTCTTCTACTCTGTCTGAAGGGAAGAAACAGCTTAATGGTAAGTATTCACCTGGAGTGAGGTGGGGAGTAAATCTTAAACATATTTGAATATTATTGAATGGGCACTGTTTATTCAGACTTCTCGCTCTTTGAATTGAATGCTAAGTCTCTAGTGATCAGTGGAAATTTCAAAAGGCAAAATCTTAATGAGGTATTGTGAATTCAGTGTTTGAAAAGTATTGTAGGACTTCAGTACAGTAATATAGATAAGGGAGGTATGAGATGGACAAGCAAGTTCCACTTGTCTGCAAAGTGCCTGGAAGATTTTCTGCAAAGGTCTTTTTTATCCTGTCTCTTATCAAGTCTCCCTTCCATTGGTTTTGTTGCATCAATTTCGGTTTTTTCTTTCAAGGTGCAACATTGTATATTTTCTTTTGCACATCATGAAGCTTTTGTCAGTCCATTTCTTCAGTCTGTGTGTGTCCCTTTGAATAGTAGTCATAACTTTGTGTGTTCTGGCTGCTTTCCGTGCTTTGTTATTGCTCATGTACTTCCTGATTGTGGGACAGTGTGTGCCCTGTAGGTTGCTACAGACAGTATGAGACAGTATCAGCATTCCCTGTTCCCTAGGGAACACCAGCAGTAACTAGCCCCCAGGTGGACTTTGTGTGCTGATCACACCTTTTGTGACCCACAGTTCTACTAATTTTCTGGCCTGGTTGTAATCCACCTATCAAACCCAGGTCTTTTCGATGTGGCTATGAGGATAATGTGAGAATCTTTATCACTAGCCTTGCTGTCCCATGGGATTGTGCAGAGCAGTTCCTAGAACAAGCTGAAGTTTCCTCTCTTGAGATGCAGAGTTGTAATTCTGCTGTTCATCTGATCACCTTAAACTCTTTCATTTCATGCCTGCCATCAGCCTTTGGCTTCACCACCAGCTTTCCGTTATTTATGATCATCATGACCTGTAAAGCACTTGGCCTAATTGGTTCACTGATCATCTGAATTACTGTCTTTTTATTGCAGTGTGAATTCTTGTTTTCACACAGCATCTTACAGTATTTCAGAATAATTCGTAAATAACTTTGTTTACCAAAGCGTTCTATTTTATTGTGGCTGTTCGTATATTTTTGTTGACTTGCAAAAGCAAACAGGAGTGTGTATGACCATAAATTCCTGTTATCTGTGGGAGTCAACCTAAGCATATGACCTGTGTCCTCGAGAAAGGCTTAGCCTTTGAGAAGGCTTTTATCATTAAGTGATTGGTTTTCTTTTGCAATGATCTGACTGCTCTGCAGTTTAGCTTCCTTGGCAGCCGCAGATGGTGTGTACTTAGGAGTAATTAAGGATCAAAGAATAAGTAATTCAACGGATTTTTTCATTGTTTTGGGTTAATTCCCCTATCTGACCAAATAGTTTCAACAGATTGGATTGAACCAGAGTGGCTCAATTTGTTTTTATCTACTTCCCACATGGTGAAGCCACTCAATTACCATGTTTAAGCCTGTAGTCATGCTACAAAACTTACTGGCAAATGGAAGATAATAATCTAGGTAACTGAGAATTCATGTGCTGGTTATTTTATGCGTAGCCATTTCAAGTTTGCAAAGTTTGCTTTTGAATGGGCTTGAAACCAGCATTTACCAGCTGTTCAGTCTGCAGCTTCTTTCATCATTATTCTATTTAACTTCTTTGTGTTAAAATTGATGAAGGGTTGCAGTTGGTTTTATCTGTCTCTGTGCTCAAGTTTTTGGCAAATATGTTCAGTTTCTCTTATGCCAGAGGTTAGTACAGTTGACATTTTGAAAGACTGACCAACTGTTGCCTTCTAGCAAAGGCTTTTTGAGACTTTCATGTAGTTTAATACTTAAAGTGAGTTAGCTGAATTCCGTGAAAATTCATAGCAAAGTGCTAAGTAGAGAGATTAAGACTGATATCTTTGCTTAACTGACTGACATGAAATTTTACTTGTGAATTAGGTTAGATCAGGCTTCCCAAACTGAATTTATTGATCTGAATTTTATAAACAGATAGTTCTGTTAAAGGAAATTAATTCAGATAACCTTTTTGTATGTGCTTCACACAAGCTAGTAACTGATGAAACTGAGACCAAGCTACATGTACCAGAAGGGCTGCAGACCCAGGTACTGTGGTGTATGGAGCTCTTAATTTCTGAAGTAGAACTTCTTTTTCTAGGACCCTTCTCTCTAAGAGAAAGTGCCGAATAAAAGCTAAATTAAAAAAGTGCATGTTTATTTCTGGCTGCCTGTGGAAATAAAGCCACTAAATATTGTTCAGGCATATTTAGAACATTCAGTTTAAAAAACCCACAAAACAATAAACAAAACCAAAAACAAACCCCAAACATACCTGATCAGTATTTCTATTAAGCAAGCATCCCAGCAACTATTTTAATGACTGTCTGCTCTTTGTAGGCATGCTTCTTGAGAAGAATGTACTAGCATCTTCTACTAAAGATTTAACTCCGAGGTAAGCCTTTGTCTTTCATTGGCTGTTGAGCATTCTGTTTGATAATTCAGTGCAATTCTTAGTGAATTAAAGCAACCTCTTCGGTTTTTCAGCTAAATGAATATACGTCATTACTATCCTCTTAGAAGTAGGAAAGTTGAGGTTCATGTTTAAACAACTTACCCGAGGTCACATAGGCAGACGATTATTCTTGGCTTGGTCTGTTCATTTCTAACACTTGCACCTCCTTGCATTGTATGCAAGTGTATGACAAATTTGCAGGCTCCTCAGCTTTGCTTCTTGAGGAAACTTCTAGAAAGTGATTCCAACCACGCTGATCACTTTTCTTGACTTTAGTTAGTTTGTCCATAAATGTACATATTGTCATGCCTTGAAAAAATGCTTCATTCCAAACAGGAATATATTAAGATGTGATAGCTGTATTCAAGTTTCTGCAGTATGCAAAGTGAAGCAGGCCCTAAAAGCTCATTGTGATATGCCTGCTGTTGTCACTGAGGTATCATTTTCTCCATGATGCCTTGTGTCAGGAAGGTTCAGTTTCTCACTTGGCATCAAAATCTCCTGTGAGTACGATCTCTGGGCTAGTTACATTTAGTCAGAAAATGTTGTGGTTTGCAAGCAACTGGAATGTGGTTTATTTTCTGAAGTAATCCCCAAATGTGGTTGCCTTTCCTCTCGTGTGTCTGGCATATTCTGTTAGGTGACTGGAAAGTGTGCAATCTAGAATATGTTGGCTGTCAGGAGTGTTTGCTGGAGGAATCATCCTCCCTCTCTGCCTGCTATTCTGGTCCAGGAGTCTAAACAGTAGATGGAAGTTACTTCCTGGCAAGCCTAAGGCCATACAAATAAGGTTTGAAGGCTTTCCTTTTTTTTTTACCTTACCCTGGATTTATCGCAAGGTTTGGGCAGCTTGGGAACATAGGAATGAATGTAAAATCTAGATTTGGGGAGATGAAGGGAGATAGCTTTGTGGTTTGTGCATTACATCTTTAACTCTTGGAAGCCACTCTGCATATTTAATGCTTTTGTCTGGAATCGAGATTTTAATCATCTCATTAGGACGGTTCATATACTGCAAAGAGGATGCATGTGCTTTTTAAGTAAAACTTATGCCATATAATTTTAACTGCAATATGTTGACTTTTATGATGCATAATTAGGCTTATTTTAGTAGTTTTTTCAAAATCACTGGCTTTGGATGTATTTCTTCAGAAATAGTAGGTAACATATTTGCCTTGTAAATCCATAAAAGAAGCTCTTGACTTGAAGTAAGATAGGTTTTGATAAGCCTAAAGAAAGTATATTTTTGTTATATTTTTTGTTTTATAGTTACGATTGGTTCCAAACAGATAGTTTGATCACCGTTGTCATATATACTAAGCAGAAGGTAAGTGTGTTTTATGAAAGGGAGAATTACAAGATCTAGTTGTGATCTAGCTTGAATTTTGGGAGAACTTTATAAAAATTGTTGTTTTTTTCCCCCTTGACTATGAAAGGATATGAATGCAGAGTTGGTGATAGTTGACTGTCAAGACAAACGATTAAGGGGAGAGATCATTGTGGATGACTACTCATATCTTGTAGAAGTTGGTAAGTATTGTAATTTTACGGTTGAAAGTACTGAATTTCCATTCTACTTTATTCAAACCTTCTCTTTAGAGCATATGCATTTTTAATTTACTAATTAATATTTTATTCCTCTTTCATGATAGATGATTAAAGTACCTTGATTGAAACAAATTATATTGTTTATCAAATCACATCTTCATTTGTTCAGTATGTAATAATTTTTTTACATGTGGACTAAAGTGCGGTAAGAAATTGTAAAGGCGTGTAAAATTTTTCTTCAAGTGTGATTTTTATGGTTATTAAGATGCCCTTACTCAAAAGGGCAAGTGCAATAATTTACACAAATGAAATTTGGTAGCTTTACATGAGTCATTGTTAAAAGTAATGGGAAAAATAGTGCCTTTATGTATGAGGCCTTCATGAGAAGTCATGAATCAAATTTCAAGGCCAGATAAAGATGCATAGGTTTCTAGGCTCTTTAGTGCACTCAGTATTGCTAGGTTTACACTGTATGTATGTATGTATGTATGATGACTGCATATAATTTTGTTATTGCTTGACACAGAGTTTGTTTGTGTTTATTTCAGACTTGGATCATGCAGTTTCAGAAGATGTGACTGGTAATTTCTGTCTCTCGCAGCACTTCTGTATCTCTTCTAGGACAGTCCAGTCAGGAGTTCAACTTCAGTGATCCTTGTGGGTCCCTTCCAACTCATGATATTCTATGATTCTAATATCAGAATGTGGAACTTCAATTTATTTTTCTGACTCATCAGATCCTTTACAGTTTTACTTACCACCAGGTCCTGACACAGTCAATCAAACCAAGCCATAATACTGAATATATACTTTTTTAAAATTGTGGCATTTGGGCCTGTGAAAGTAATACATTGATAGTCCTCTGATCCCTCTGAATATGAATAAACATTAAACTAGAAGTTAGTTCTGTTGTGTATTTGTAAACTGTTCTTTGCTTAGACTGAAGATTTGCTTAGATTTGAATTATTCATTCAAATGGCCTTGAAAAGAAAGTATTAAGTGGTGGTAGTTACCAATTTCCAGTACACGAGGACTCTCAGTTCATTAGCATTTTTCTTGAGCAGATGGGCTGTTAAGCTGTCCTGATTCCACAATCTATTTAGCAAATAAGGAATGTTAATTTGGAATATTACGTTAGTGCTTGTTTTAATTTCACTCCAAAACATTATAGAGAGATAGGTAGAAGTATATTTAATTTGATATTCTAACTTAATGGATTAACTAAATGTCTTGAGAAATTTCTTCTAAATTCTTCTAAAATTTAATTATAAATGTGGATGAATTTATTTTTTTTTTGTACAAGTGTAACCAAAAGTAACAGTGTGAAACCTTTTTCTCTTTTAGTGAATATTGCTGAAAAAGTAGGAAAAGTAGAGATTATCTTAAAGAAAAAGGATAACATTCATTGGAAAATGCTGGGACAGTCCTGTGAGGGTCATAATACGTTTATCAAACGCACAGACAGAGGTGAGCAATTTCATGGCCAAGTTACCAGCTGTTTTTTGACTTCTTGGAGCTTGTTAGCCATATTTGGTTTCTTTCAAGATTTTCTATTTCTGCAGTCATACCTTCATTTCATTCATGATTGATGTCTGATCTTGTTTAAAGGTACTGAGGAATTCTTGAAAGGGTTCAATTTAGAGGGTGTTTTTTTGCAGTGCTTTGGTTTGTTGATTTGTTTTGTCCTGCAATGGAGTTGAAGGTCTTCCAGGCTTGCAGAAAGACTGAAAGAACCTAATGATGTAAGGTGAAGAATGCTTGAGAGTTGTTCCACCTCATGGCTACCTGTGTGCTTAATGTCCTTTCTGTCCATATGAAAACATCAGTAGATCCTGAGGAGAGAGTGCATAGATTTGTATCAATCATTATGGAAGCAATGGTAGTGAAGGATCAAAAACCTTCACTTCCAATTGTTACTATAGATATAGTAATGTTGTTCCAGCACACTGCATCCTTGTAACTTGATCTGTGCACTTCAAGCCATGTGTAGGTATTAAAGCCAGCTCTAAATAAACTTATGTGTGTGCAAGAAGCAGTAGACGTTATGTGTGAGTTCACTTTGTGGTAACAGAATAGTATGAACTTGATGCAGCACCAAAATATATTACAGTTATCAGTGTGGATTTGGGTCTCTTCACCTAAATTAGAATTTTTTGCACAATTACATTGTGTAATATAAGCACACTTCTGATGTTGTTGCAGCTGCCCAGTTTCTCCAAAGCCCTCTTGGCTCTCTATCTAATAATGCTCAAAAATGGAGTGTTTGATATTAGTCTGCCTGATTATGTGTGAAAGCAAAGCTGCATGTTTTTAAGAGCTAATTAAATGTTGATCACCATGTTGTACACCTCTGAGTGCCTCTCAGTTAGGCTGCATAGGCGTTTAAAGTCGAGAGATTACTGTGGTACAAAAAGGATTACTGTGGTACAAAAAGGAGGATGCATAAAAGCACATCTCTCTAGCAACATTTAGTTTCTGTAGAATGTAGTTTTCCTTATGAGAGTTTCAGAAACTGTTTAGTCATCCACTTAGATTTTTCAATCTACCCCTATATTTAAGGGGTAACAGCCTCATCTAATATGTTGTCCATTGTTCATTTTCTCCCTCCTTATAACTTTTCATGATTATGGAAAACAAAAATGAGAAAATAATCTGAAAGAACAAGAGATACAGAACAGAGTGGCTTTATAGCTCCTTTGCAAATGAGGAAGATGTGTATGGTTGGGTTCAATTGACAAAAATATAGAAATGCTTTCTAGATTATTATTTTGCTTTTTTTCCCAAAGAAGTCAATCTCCAACGTAACATTTGTCCTGTGATGCAGAGGAGTGGTATAATGTATAAGATATAAAGTGTAAGATAACTTTATTATGTATCACTGACATCAACTTAAATTGAATCTCTAGAAAACTTAAGGTAAAGGGCTTACACTTTCTAGTAAAAGTAATCAGTTTACCTGAAATGTTTGCTCACTTCCTGTTTGGTAGCAAGGTTGTTCCAAGGCTGTGAATAGTAAGTGCTTATGGGAGCACATTTAATTCCCCAGGTTCTTCTAGTCTTTGAGTTTTTCTGTAGTATTTCCATGTGTATTGACCATTTCAAACATTTTCTTTGTATTCAAAGCACAGGAAGAAGGGCTGAAAATCAGTCAGAATTGACACTTGGAAAGTTTACTGGATTTATGTTGCTGTTACTTGTTCATATGACAACATTCATGAAGTTTGTAAAGTAGGGCTGTGTGACCTCATGCCTGCACAGGCCCCTACACTTTAAAGCTGTTTTATCTTTATTTTTGCAACAGCTAAGTCTAAATTCTACAAACAAGTGATGCTCTTCTTGAGGGAAAATGACTTAATGAAGAGATGGTAGTGAAAGCCCATGATAACTTTATGATATGAAGAAGCAATTAGCATAAGCCCCTATTTTTTTCCTCTTAAGCTGGGAAAGTCCTACTCCTGGATAAACTGCCTATGTACTCTCAAATTTCTTCTGCGTTTATACTAATCTTTTGGCCAGTGTATCTTAGTTAATTAGAAGGAAAGAAAAAACTTGTTGAATTTCCTCAAAGGTGAGGGGGATTTTTTAGGAAAAATTAATGCTATTTCAGTGAACTACACTGTATTTTAGGATGTATCAGAAGATTCAGAAGAATATTCAATACTGCTTCTACTCCTTAAGAAGGACTAAGTGCTTAGTTTTGTGGAGGAATAATTATTTATAGCCCACAGTACTGCATAAAACCCACAATTCAATATAATTAGATGGTCAGTATGGGAAAGCTTGTGACATTTCTTTTAGCAAGCTATTTTGAAACTAGTCATTAAAAGCATAAGCAAAAACTAATGGTCATAGTGCTGGCATCCTGTGAAATTTAAAAGCATTATTAAAAAAGTAAGATAAGACTTTCTCATTAAAAAACAACAAACAGACAAACCCAAACACAAAACTAAAACCAAAACCCCAAAAATCAAAATAGCACACAGCAAAGAGATAGAGTGCAGGTTTTCTCACAGGTATTAAGACATGATTTTCTTGAAGGTGCCTTTTCTGGGAAATAAGATATGAAAGCCCACTCATGAGGCGGCATGCATACAAAAGCAGTAGCCATATGCAAGTGAAAAATGGCGTTAGTATGGGTGACTTGGAGTGTGTATGTGTGTGTTTTTTCCCCATGGAGAATAAACTGGACTGCTTCCTTCTGAAAATGATTCTGAACTTTTATTCAGATCCCTGTTTTGGAACATAAGGTAATTACTAACTATTGCTCTCTGAGAGCATGCAACTATTGGCAGATTCTCAGAGTGTTCGGTATAGAAACAAGGTGCTGTTGCCTCTGAGGGCTGAAATGGAATGTAATTTCTTTGTTTCATGGAGTGATTTTAGTCCACATTAAGTGGAAGATCATAGCCTTCTTTTTGTTGGAAGTCCCAGAAGGGAGCAGAATGCTGATGCAGCATTTAATGTGTATCGGCCAGACTTAGAACAGTGTGCTATTTACTGCATAATCAGGGACAGTTTAGCAGGTGTTGATTCAGTGGAAACCTTTGAGAGGGGAGAGAGACCATCCAGGAAGAGAATAGCTGGCCTTTTTGGATAATAGGAACTAGCTCATGAAATCTAGTAACTAACTGAAGCATTTGAGGGTACTGACAAATTAGTGGTCAGCAGTAAGGGTTCATGGCTGTCTTAACTCTCAAGACTGGGCTGCTGCTAGGAGTGTGGGCAGCCACCTTCCTTCAGCTGTGTGGTCTATGCTCCATTATGTTGGCACTAATAGTGCTTGAGACTCTCTGATCAAATGACCTGAACAAGAATTAATGTTCACCTGGCTGGTGGACACCGTTGCGTGGTACATGCTTGCTGGGAGTGGGGTGGAAATCCTCTGCTTGAGATGGAGGGGCAGTGGAGGGGTTTGTTTCTCTTCTTTGAAGCTCTATATCCCAAATGAGCAGGCTAATTCTGCTCTTGTAGCATTCCTGGCATAATGATTAGCAAGTAAGAAGTAAGAATTGTCTTTGAAGTTTTATGATTGAAGAAAAGCAAAAGAAAAATCATTCAAGGAAAAATTGTTTAATTAAATTCCCTTTTATGACAAGGAAGAGCACAGTAGGCAAAAGGCTAATACTCTCCAAAAGGTACCATTATCTGTGCAACAGTTTTGTTAGTAAAATTAAATTTGTATGCCTATGAGCCAATATGCTTATATTGATTCCAGCAGAGGAGGAAGTTCAGTTAAGCGCATGATGTCTCTAGCCTGTGATAGTATTGGGTTTTTGTGGCAAGGCTTTGGTAGCAGGGTGCTACAGGGATGCTTCGCTGACATCAGGAGCTGTGATGCTGACACTTGGTGTCTGCAGAAAGCTTGATCAAAGCTAACCTCCTCACTAATTACTTTTCTTCACTTTGAAAACTAGGGCTTGCTGCTGGACACTTTCATTGTGCTCTAAAATTGAGAGAGCATTATATATATGTATAATATATATATACGTAAACATTTTGTTTATTTGTAGTAGCAAATCATATGTCTTTGGCATCTGGCAGTTGACTTCATGGGTTAATGAAAGCAACTGTTTGGCTTCAGCTTGCTACTAGGGGCTGGTGTTCTCTTGTTTAAAGGCTCTTCTGCATTGCCTTTTGTTTTTTCTTGTGGCTCCAGATTTTATTGCAACCACTGTGTTCAGGTTTTGGCTGGGGTGTTGCTAGAATTAAACCACAATACACTGATAATGAACTAATTTAAGTTAATATAGCAAAGACTATGAACGAAACTAGAAGTTTACTTAGGCCTAGAAAGTTTTCAAAACTCAGATTTAGTGCATCAGAACAAAAGTTCTATATGGCAAATTAAAAAGAAAAAGGGGGAGGTAAAGATTATTTATGTGCAAAAGGCTGGAATTAGTCAGGCTGGAAAGGTAAAAAAAAAATGTCAGGAAACAGTTGATGAATCAGTTTTTAACTTCTCTCTCCACTCCCAAATATCTGTAAGAGTATTAGCTGATCAGTATTATGGGCTATATTACCAACCTCACACATCCTTTTAAGCGGTTCATAAGTCTGCAGAACTGACTGTAATCTTGGCAAATTTATTTGTGTACTGTACTTTGCAATCTTACTGCATATAGTTTTTGAAAAGAAGGGTAGAAAACCAAATTTCAACAAAATTTTTATAATAGTTATATAGCTGGAGAGCTGCTGATATTTTACTTCACTTCAGTATTGGTATTATTGACTTTCATTTTTCCAGGCCTTTATGCATTCTTTTGATTAATCTGAAATGTTTACTTATTCATAATAAGGAATTTGTAGGATGTTAGACGAAAAGTGTGAAAAAATCGTAATAAAGATTTATTCAATATCAGAGGCTTTTTATTGTCTCTCTGCAGGCATTTGTAGTGGATAAACTCATTAGTAGGTATTATTTAAATAATTTAAGAAAACCAGTGTATGTAGGAAAATGCCATGGCCACCTACTGTGGCAATTCTGGTATGTAAGGAATTTGATGCTAATTTAGTCCATGCACAAACTGCATGTGCATCTGAGATTTAGTCGTCTGAATGCATATTTCCAGGCATAAATGCATGTATTTATGCTTGACTGTTCTAGCAGAGTTTATTTATACCCTTGGAAATAAAGTCAATTACAAAGAAGCATGGGTGAACTGGAACATATTGTTTAAGCCCTTAACTTTTAAGTTATCTGTGGATAAATATTGTTTGTTTGAAAGCTTTGTGGTTGAATTGACAATCTGTGATCCTGTGCTCATTGAAGAAGGGAGTGTTAATAGTGGTGGTTGTTCCTTCAGGCAGCAATTGACTGCACTGTCACAGAGTGCTCTGTAACTAGTCTCCAGCTGTCCTGAACTTTTCAGCTCTATTTTTAATTTAGAATATCTGGGGAAAGCAAAATATTTAGGGTAATAATCCTGGAAAAAGGAAATGGCAGTACAGATAAGTTACTTAGAAAATGATAATTCATTAGATGTTATTACTGAAGTACTCAAAGTGGTCCTTAAATGACTCTTGGAGAACACTGGGGAAAGAGGATGGATAGGCTAGCTTACTGAGAGCTTCTCTTTGGCACTCTTGGAAGTAAGAGCAAGGTCACTTGAGCTGCAGCAATGCCTAGAATTTCCTTTACACTTTGTCTTGTATTTAATGGAGACTTCACTGGAAACTTGCATAAGCCTTCTGCCAGGCAAGACTCACTTGAAAAGGGTTGTTGTGTTGACTCAAGAAAGAATTTTGAATGACGTCGGCATTCATGTACAGGTGATGTACATTTATTAGAGATTGTCTGGTAGTCCATTCCTGTCAAAAGAGAATAATGTGACTGAAGTCAGGAAGTAAAGAAGCACTTGCTGCTACTTCCAACTGTTAAGACCTGTAGAAATATTAGAGTCGTAGAATAACTTAGTCTGCGATTAGAGGAGCTCTGGAAGGCATCTGGTCTAACCTCCTGTTCAAAGCTATTCAGACAAGGTTTGAAGACCTCCAAGGACAAATACTCTCTGGACAGCTGCCCCAGTGTTTGACCAGACCATCCTCATGGTGATGCTTAGTTGGAATTTTCTGACTTGCACCTTGTCATTTGCATGTCATCCTGTTTCATGAGTAGCATAGCTCTTTATGTGAGCAACTTGAGTATTTTTCAATAACATGAGAAAAAGAGGGAAAATGTTAAGCATTGTTAGAAGGGTGTCGTGTTCAAGCATTCTCATATATGAACCTGTCAGATTTTGAGAGGCTTTACATGAAAATATCCACTGGGACTAGTTACAAACTTTACGTTGAAAATGGGAAATGGCATGGTGGGATTATTGTAGGAAAGTTGCTTCTTCTCTCTGCCCCCTGTTTTCTTTTTTTGGCTTGTTTTGGAAGTATGAAGTTTAGATAATTTTGATAATTAGATAATTTTAGGGATTTTGTTGCTTGTTTGCTTTTTTTTTTTTTTTAATTCTTTGCAGAGCAGACCTTCCAATGTCTTGTAGCCCATGAAGCTTCCCTTGAGTTACAGACCTGTTTAGGCAGTGGTACTGTGATCACAGTGGTATTTCAGGTTAGAGATAAAATACCACAAACAAAGGCCTAGCTGAAAAATGCTCTTCTAAAGGTAGAGGAGGAAAAATTACTTCTGTCATCTTCAGTTTATTGAAGCCTGGTGTAAGCTCCCTGAAACTTTCTCTTCTCCAGGCTGAACAGCCCCAACTCTCTGAGGCTGGGAGAGGTGCTCCAGCCCTCTGATCATATTTATGGTACTCTTCTGGACTCAGTCCAACAGGTCCATGTCCTTCTTATGTTGAAGATCCCAGAGCTGAATATGGTACCCCAGGTGAGGTCTCAGAAGAACAAAACAGATGTGCAGAATCATTTCCCTCAATCTGCTGGTCACGTTTCTTTTGATGCAGCCCAGGATATGCTTGGCTTTCTGGGCTGTGAGCACACATCACTGGGTCTTGAACTTCTTGTCAACTAGCACCCCAAAGTCCTTCTCAGGATTGCTTTCAGTCCATTTTCTGCCCAGCCTGTATTTGTGCTTGGAATTGCTCTTACCCAGGTGCAGGACCTTGCACTTGGCCTTGCTGAACTTCGTGAGGTAGGCACAGACCCACCTCTCAAGCCTGTTAAGGTCCCTCTGGATGATATCTGTTTCATCCAGTGTGTGAACCACATCACACAACTTGAAGCCATCAGCAGACCTGTGTAGGGTGTGCTCAATCCCACTGTCCATGTTGGGGAAAGAGGTGTTGAACAGTGCTGGCACCAGTACCAATCCCTGAGGAACGCTACTTGTCACTGTGCTTCACTTGGACATTGGGTCATTGACCACAATGGATTCACCTCATCAGGTTCCATGAACTTGTGCACCTTCAGGTTCCTTAAGTGTCCCCAAGCTTGATCTCCTGCAATAGTTGGTACCTCCCAGTCCTGCTTTCACCTTCCTAGTATCTAGCCTAAATTTCCTCTCTTTCAGTTTGTACCTATTATTCCTTGTCCTATTGCTTTTTCCATTCCTGATGAAGAATCCCTCTCCAGCTTCCCTGTAGGCCCCCGTCTCTATTATAGCTGAGTTGAGAAATACCTTCCTGTATTTTGCATTTGTTGTGAAGTTAACCTTTGTAAGCATTTTTATTTACAGGATGAAAACATCCATGCATGTCCTTTGTTCTTTGAAGTACTTCTTGCTTGCTGCTTTTTCCCTCCTTAATATTCTGCAGTCTCTGGCTGTAATCAACAGGACGCAGCCCTCTATTTTGTTGTGCTTTCAAATGCTCTCTTAGACCCTGAAGTGATGTAATGATGCAGATTACAGAGCTCAGGATGGCTACTTAGTTAAAACGAGTGCAGGGCTGGCCAGCCTTACACTGAGCGCTTTGCCAGAGGTTATTTCCAGCGTAAATGATGGATTGTTGTCCTTGTTGGAGCAGAGACAGTATGAAATGCAAACTTTACATAGTAATTTTATTTAGTTCGTTAGTTTGAAATACTTTCTTTTTTTCAGTTACCTTTTGCCAGGCATTTGGCTGAGGCAGAGGTTGAAAAGTACTGTATTTGAAACCCATGGTCTTGCCTTCAAAATGGCTGTATTAACAAAAATTTATGCTGTACGTAAGACCTTGTAGTTGATTTAAATAAGCATGTGAACATATAACTGGAGCTCATAATTTCTAGTTAGCCAGAAGGCACCAATTCATGTCTAAAATATTTATTGATAATGCTGAAGTGTTTGTTGCCCATGGAGGCACAGATGTTTGTTTTATGTCATGTCTAAGCATTTAAGTATTGGCATTGTGCACCTGAAAAAATGTGCAAAGCTGTATCAGAAATCCTTCATGTGCTAATAACAGTCAAAGTGCAACAGTGTGGGGTGGTCAGGCCAGTAAATACCTGAAATGCTGGGAGGGTTTGGATAGCCTGTTGCTAAGCACTGTGGTGCTGTGCTGGCTTATGTTTCATTTGTGTTGCACCAGCTGGTTTCGGTCTGCATACAAGTACTCTTGCTGTAGTTACATGGTGAAGTCAGTGCAGGTGCAGTGTAATACAAGGCCTTCTGTTTTCATCTAGTTCTTGGTGCTTTTTGACTTCTTCACAGTCAATGCTGATAGCTCAGAGGCTCTTATAAGCCTAGAGTAAGGCTGCAAATGAGTCCTTGGTCCAAAATTATAAAAATAGTTATAAGTAATTATACAAGAAGCATTTATTTATAGTGTTTTTATGAGTGTCTGTAGTTAAATACATACGTTTCTCTTTCTCTTATTGAAAGATATAAGAAAAAAAAAGATTGAGACTTAACTAACAAGTAAAATCATGTTTTTAGGACTGTTCTACAGAAAATGCAAGTTGGTTTCTAAGACAGAAGTTACCCACGACACCAAGCTCTTCTGCTTAATGTTGCCTAGGGGCACACATCTCTGTGTTCCCACTGGACATCATGTTTACCTCAAACAAATTATTACAGGTAAGGAAAACTGAGACTGTAGTAATGGATTTATTAACATAATTCCTTTTCATAGCCTTGAGAGAATGCCAAGTCCATGGCCACTAATTCCCTGGTTGTAGTTAGAAAGTCTCTTCTTCCAGGATCACAATCAGTACTTAATAATGAACTGACAGGATTAATACTGATGGAAAGCTAACTACTGAGATGGCTGGCATTTACTGTTGACTTTATTGGCTCTACTTTCAACTCTCCTTTTAAAACATTCTCTCTACTGAAGTACTGTTGTTCGTCTTTGAAGGAGGGGAAACTTCCTGTATATGTGCTGTGTGTGATTAGTTATTTCCTTTTAGTTTTTTGAAATGAGGAGTGCAATGTTGCAATTTTGCCTCTTTTTTTTCCCCTCTTCTGGGGGATTTATAGTAGTCATGGTAACACTTCTTTATACTCCAGTTGCACAATATTAATGATAACACAAGATTGCGAGACAAATCTTGAAAATCATGTTTTTCTTCAAAATTTTGTAAAAGGTGGAACTTAAGAAAATGGAAGTCAAAGAAATATTTAATTTACTTTTTAAGGATACTTTTTAAAATTTGTATATTAATGGTTATACTGGTCACTATACCTGGATTGCACTATGCATGGTAGAGAGATTTCTCAGAAGAATTTTTAAATATCCATTAATTGAGAACTGTTTTGTCATCCTCCTCCTCCCAGCCTAGTGCTTTGCTGGTGTCCAACTAATGTGATTTTTCTATCATTATGCAACAGCTTTTTAAAGTGATACTACAAGAAATTGTGCAGTACTAAAAATCTACTGATTAAATATAGAGAAAATCATGCTGTGGTACTTGAAAATTAATGAAAATGTTTAGATTTTCATGTTCCTTGGGGATGACTCCGGAGCTTTTAATCCAGTGTTCTGAATTGCTAGATAGCATAGAAATAACATGTTGTACAATGGACTGAACTTTTTAATTGAGTAGCAGACTTCCAATTCTGGTACAGTGGAAAGTAATATACTTGCATAAAAGCATGGGATAGTGTTATTTTTATGGGATATACAAATTGTTTATTTACTCTTTGTTTACTTTGGTATTTGTTTGTAGTAGCTGGATGTAGAGTCTCTTTCATATTATTTCAGCTATCTTTTTGTCCATTCTCTAGGGACAGAGGTGGTAAAACCATACACACCTGTATTGCCTTCTTTGCCACTGGATTTCAAAGAACCACCTCACCATGATGGTGTGCATATATATTTAATGATTAAAATTTACTCCTGTGGACTGTTCACACAGGCTCTTGACCGCCTACAAATTGGTAAGTATATGTCATGTTTTTTTGGGTTTGCCTTACCCTTAAATGTTTACTGTCTGAGTATTGTGATGTTCTTATTGTTCACCTTATATATCAGGACATCCTTGTAACTTTTTTTTAAACCTTGCTTTCCATTCCCTAAAGGTACAGGTTTATTCTCACTGTAACTAGAAATTGTTCAATTGTTCAATTCAATTGTTCAATTGTTCAATTGTTCAACTGATCTATGTGAATTCTATCACACATTATAGTTGATCACTTTGGTGTCAGATGCTGTGAGAACAAGTGCTTGTACTTTCACACAAAGAAAGCTAGGTCTGTTTTATGGGACTTGGCTTGCATTTCCTTTTCCGTCTTAGATACAGAGGGAGATTTTTAACACTGACTTCAGAAATGTTTGTGTATTCGTATTTTATAACATCCATCAAGACAAAACATTTTAATTGCACATCTCTTCTTTTAACAGGAGTGATTCTTATGTGAAATGTATAATATCTTTCTGAAAGGAACCCTAATATTACAAAGGCAATATGAAATGGCCTTTAAAAATCAGAATACTAATTAGCTCATTTTAATCTAATTAATGTTTACCTTTTTCTTTTTTTTTTTTTTAATAAAGAAGACTATATTTCTGTCAGCAATCCTGAAGGCAACTTCAAGAAGTCGCAAGTTCAAACTTCAGAAGATCTCATTTTATTGGCAGGAGGCACAGGCTTCACACCAATGGTTAAACTGCTGAATTTTGCTCTGGCTGAAGTTAGTTGTCTCAGGTATGCAAGATTCTTACGATTTAGCCCAAGCTAGTGTAATCCATAGGAAGGATGAAATACAGTGGGCAAGCCTCAGTGTTAGTAAAACAGTTAATAAAATGGTATGAAAGCAGTGTCTAAAGGAGGGCAATGAAGATGGTGAAGGGCCTTGAGGGGAAGCTGTATGAGGAGTGGCTGAGGGCACTTGGTCTGTTCAACCTGGAGAAGAGGAGATTGAGGGGAGACCTCATTGCAGTTACAACTTACTCATGAGGGAAGGAGGAGGGGCAGGCACTGATCTCTTCTCTGTGCTGACCAGTGACAGGACCCAAGGGAATGGCCTGAAGTTGTGTCAAGGGAGGTGTAGGTTGGATATTAGAAAGAGGTTCTTCCCCCAGAGGGTGGTTGGGCACTGGCACAGGCTTCCCAGGGCAGTGGTCACAGCACCAAGCCTGACAGAGTTCAAGAAGTGTTCGGGTGATACCCTCAGGCACATGGTGTGATTCTTGGGGAGGGTCCTGTGTAGGGTCAGGACTCGATGATGCTTGTGGGTCCCTTCCAGCTCAGCGTACTGTGTGTTTCTGTAATTATATCAGTTGTCCCCAGGGTATTAGTCTGTCATTAGCAATAAAGGGGAAGTTAAGTCTGTGTGACATCATCACATGGTAAATTCTGTTTATAAAGTTAGTCTGTGTTTTGCCTCCACTGTAACATAAAAATCTGAAGAGTTAATGGCACTGACCTTAATGGCAGAGTATTTATTTTTCATGTGAACTATCTAGGAAATATAACACTTGTAAACAGTATCTTTCCAGGCAAATAGTTTTTATAAATCAATAGATAAAATAAGGATAAAATGACTTGGTACAGACCTGGTATGAGTTAATTTTCTCTTTTCTGTGTTGAGATTTAATTTTTATGAAATTAATATTGACATAACCTTATTAATTTCAGTTTCCCTTCTATACACTGGTGTGTGTAATATTAAAAAGGTGTGCAGAGTTCATATACCAGCTATTAATTATAGTGCTCAAACAATGAGAAACCTCTAGATGAAACTTGACAAGTTTTATTGTAGTTTCAGTCAGGTCTTAGTAACTTTAAGAGACTTTATTTTCTTAGGACAGCAGTTCCTAAAGTAGAGGGTGCAAATGCAAACAGGGTTATGACATTTAGAAAAAAGGTCACAAGTCCAAAGACTTTCAGGTAGAGGAACAAAGAACCTATGTTGGGTTAGTAGCAAAAAGATTTGAGGATTGCAAAGTTACCAAAAAACAAACAAATAAAAAAATGTAAGTAAAAGGTTTCTGTATCATGCAGTACTGATTGTTTAGCATGTTTCAAATATAGAAACAACCTGCATTTAATATTTTCCTTTTGTTGTTTGTTTCTTTCTAAGGACAGTGAAGCTGATCTTCTTCAACAAAACAGAAGATGACATACTTTGGAGAAACCAACTAGAGCAATTAGCTCTTAGAGATGAAAGGTATTTAAAAGTCTTGTGGAGTACAACTTGTACCATCTCAGTGTATAGAAGAACAAGTCTTGGGTCTTAGACCTGGGGCTTAGGAAAAAGGACAGATTCTGATTCTATAAGCTCTTAGCTAAGGGTATAATGGGACGTAGGGAGTGGAAGGAGATATATTGGTCACAGCTGCATAGCAGGAGCTATGTCATTATGTTGTGTATGTTCCCAAAAGAAGCCAGAGATTTGATTTGACAGTGTTTAGTAGATGGTAGTTGGAGAGGATATGTTAGATGAAGTGATTTTTAAGACTCAGAAGTTTCTTGATTGTGAAGAAAATTTGCCTTAGCCTTAACTGTAAAAAGCACAGATATACAAAGAGAGGCACAGAAGTGATAAAGCATAATGTATCCCAGGAGCAACATTCTAAATTTAGAGAGGTCTTTAAAAATGTTACTTGTTGGGAAAATATTAATGTAGAATACTTTGGTGTCACTTGCTGGGAAGATATTTATGTAGAAATTCAAAGTTTAAATAGGCTTGTTGCTTTAATTTTTCCATACTAATTGTTGCATTTTCCCCCCAATTACATTGTAATTGTGGATTAAAATGCACTAGTGCCCATGTATTGTCAGCTTAATTTAGCAGGCCATAGTTTTGTCAGGAAACATAATATTATCAGGTTACCTTTTAATTTCAGTTCCCTTGATGTTACCACTAGATAAATTGTCACTGCTTAGATTTTACATGATAAAAGTATGGTTTATTTGTGCTTACCTAATTCTTAGGTGGGTTGTTCCTTGGTTGAAAACACTTGTTCCTTCTCAACACTGAAGTGAAAAATCAATACTCTTTCATACCCTTGTGATGTCTGGCACATTCAAAACTTCATAGTCTAGACATTGTGAAAATCTACAGTAAAAATCTTTTCTCCATTTCAGTAGTAGCCTCAGATATACAAGTGCTTGTTTTTTTACTTAATTACTATTCTGCTAGTGAGTTTTTGAAACTACTTATAATATTTTCTGATTAATTAAATTGTACCAACATTTTCACAGTAAAATCTGTGCTTTAGTATCTTAATTGGTCCCAGCGAGTATTTTTTTTTTGGTGTTAATTAGGGTTGGGTTTTTTTGTTCTGTGGGTGTTTTTTTGCTTTGTTGTTTGTTTGAAAGATGAAATAATGCAGCTAGAATTTTTAACATTGAAAGGTTTGGTTAAAAAAATTGGTTAAATTTGGTTAAAAAAATTTGGTTAAATACACAATATTGGAGGTGATTTGACTGACTTGATCGGTGGGAACAACTAAATCTCTCTGAGATGTGATACTGAAGTGGGGAGCTGAGCAGAACAGAAGAGTAATCACAGGAAACATCAGTGTCTCGATCACTAGCATTTTGTGTAGCAGGGTTCTATTCAGAGGTAATATTTATGAGATACCCTTCTGCTTACCAGGTTTGAAGTTCAATTCATTCTTTCACAACCAACAAAGGACTGGGTGGGTAAGCAGGGGAAGATTTCCTCATCTCTTCTCTCTGAGTTTGTGAAAAGAAGCAGAAAAGACTCCAAAGTGGTTGTTTGCATCTGTGGTCCAACACCTTTTACAGAACAAGGAGTACAGTGAGTATTTTGAGTGATGAATTAGAAAGCAAAGAATTTTAAAAAATTTGATCACCTTGTCAGCTGTAGTGTTTCTGATTTGGTAGACTTTCAAAAATGGCCTTACATTTTCTGCTTTGCAAGAGAACATTTAAAATGTAAACAAAAAAATAAAAGAATTTTAAAAAATGCTGGTTTTAATTTGATGTTCAGAGAAAAATTGCAGTAATGGGAAATAAGCTTTCTCTGTTGGTGCTAGCTTGACAAATTAAGTTATAGAAGTAAAGTTCAAAGCAGGTGTTCTATCACAAACATTTCTCTCAGTTTTTTTTTTCAATTAATGCATTTATTTATCTCTGTACCTAATACTTTTCTTATTTTATGTGCATGTTTAGAGATAAAAGGTCCTCTGACTTTCTCTTGCCCAGCTTCAAAATACTGACCCAATATGGCATCACTTAAATTTCTACAGTCCTGTTGAAGTCAAGGTGGATCTAGTGAAAGGTGGAATTGGCCAGTAATAGTGCTGCCCCTTGAGAAATCTGAGCTAACTCAAATGATGCCTGTATTTATTTTTAGAAATTGTTTTCAGGATCCAAAAATTTCATAGAGCATATCTGAGCTCCTGAGTATTAATTGTTTCCTAAATATATTTGCAGGGGTAAATGTCATTGGGCGTGTCTGAATACAAACAAGATAGTGGTGCTGATCTGTGTCTGTGGTAGGTTTTGAGTTCCAAATACTAATATTACCAACTTGATTTGTGACTTTCAGATATCTGAAGGATCTTGGATACTCCCAAGAAGAGATACATGCTTTTACTGCATAAACCTATATGAGGATATCAACGTTTGTTTGTATAATTCAGTGTTATTTATTTACCTTCATGAATTTAAATAAGTGAGAAGCAATTTTGTACAACTTGAAATTTAATTCTTGGTACCAATCTGTTTCTTGGAAGAAGTATATCTTTGAAAAAAATTTTATACTCTGTTTTATCTTCTTTTTGTAAATATTTTTGCTAATACTTCAGTCACCCAGGGTATTAATTTATTGTAGAGGCAAGCAAAAAATTATAGTATGCATTAAATCAGATATTTCATGTTGTTTGTTCATGAGAATTCTTAAATTTATGACAAGTGCTGATTTCAGTTTTGACTTGATAAAGCTTATTATTTCTTATTGTAAAAAGTCTTAAGAGCAATACTGTCTGAAATTAAATATTGCACTGTAACTCAGGTAACGGTCATTGAAAATGTGCTTTTTCGTCTGATGTCTCTATTTGACTTGCAAGTGATCCAGATATGTTTTTGGCTTTGTAAACAAAGAATAAAAGTACTGTTAGTAAAATATAAAATTTACATCAAATAATTAAAAAATAATAATTTTACATTACTTTATGCATTTCTGTAATATATTTTTTTATATTCCGTTTATAAAGTCATACAGAAGGTTTCCACAAGCTTAGTACACTGGCTGAGAACTCAGAACAGAGACACAGAGTCTTCGTCTCTTATAAAACTTCCCATGTGACCTCACTGATATCAGGAACCCTTGTCATAATTTAGTCATCCAGAGGGATCTAAATGTTTTCAGTTACGATTTTGCAATGCCATTGTAGTGGAGATTTGTACTGCAAAGGTCTGAACAAGTTTCTCTTCCTTGAAGCAGAAGCATCAATGCTGTGCTGGAAAAACAAAACATTCATTGATTTTTATTATTTTATCCTAAAAATATTCTTACTCAAAACTTGAGTGATACTGAGATGCCAGTGTTACTGATGAAGACCAAAAGATGGCTAATGTGTAAAGACACATCTTTGGAGGTCTCAATATGCAAATGCTTTGCCTTTGAAGACTTTTGAATGGCTGCTGCTGGTAGTTTATTTCTGTCACTAACAAGCACTGAATTCAAAAGTGTTTCTGTTCATAAAAAAAATGGAATATCTAAATGTGGCTTGGTAAGGGAGGAGGGGCTGGAGATTCCATGAATTTGTCACTCGGACCAGTGTGTTGTGAGGACATGATTGCATAGAGGGAGAGAAAAAGGCTGATGATCAAATTTACAGTTATTGCTTGAGAAGAGGAGAGATGGAATAGATTCTTGTGCTGTGCAGGGCTTGACCAGAAAAGAGCTACCTTTCCCCAGGAAATAAGACTAAAGGCACAAGGTGACATCAGAAGAATACTCTCCTATTACCTGGTTAATGTCAGGTAAACACTCTCTTGAGCCAATGTTCTGTGCCATGGCTGGATGGTAGTTCACCAAGAAACAAACTTTTTACTTTTCTGAAAGGAAATTTGAAGCATTTATCCAAAGGGACTGGCTTAATTAATGTGTTGTCACGGTCAAACAGGAAACTTGGATGGTAAATGATTTACAGGAAGCAAGACATCCCACAGTTCTTTGCAATATTCTTGGATTTAATTGCTCTTTGTGTAATTAGTTGCATTTACAGCTGTAGATACATATTTTGTGTAATTAAAACAGTAGCTTGAAGAAGTATTTGATTATATATTATCTGAAAAGAGACTGTTCATAAAATACTTAAGATTTTCCACACGTGAGAAACATGAACAGTGCAAGAGTGGATAAAGTGTTTATACATTTTGTTGGAGAAGACATATAGATTGAAATCCCAATTATGACTTGCCATCATTTAGGAAGAGTGTTTTGTAGGTGGCTGCTGCATGCTGCTGATAGGGAAGAGAAAGGATCAATTGTAGCAGTTACCTACTGTATTTTCAAAAACAACCTTTTAGAGTTTTTTTGCCTTTAATAAATGTGAAGAAGACAACTGCTTATAGGAAAATCAAATTTGCAAATATCAGTTCCAGTTCTGGAACTCTTACTTATTCAAAGAGAGATTAAAACAGGTCAGATGAGCCAATGTGAGGTGACCTAGTGGATCATTTCTCTGCTGCTGCTTAAGGAGATCTTTGTGTGTTCATCAAAAAAGACTTACTTATAGAAAACTATTCTTCATAAAACCATCTAGTAAGTGTAAGGAATTTGAAGAGTGCAATTATTCAATAGATCTTCATTAACAGGAAACCCCCCAAACATTCTAATATTTTGTTTACACAGTGTTTATTATCCTGCTGCATCAGTTGTTCTGACTTCATTACGTAGTAAGGAGATCCATTATGTAGTAAGTGGAAAAATTTGCTCTGTTGTCTCCTCACAGGCATTTTTTTTCCTAATTGAAATTGGTATTTGGGATAAGCCACAGAAACCTCCATGTAGGTATATGTTTAATCATACCTACCCTTTTGTAGGAAAATTCCCACGTAACAGATCCTGGAACATCCACCTTGTAAGAGTCACAAACAAAGTATCAGTGACCTCTTAACATCAGTGGCTTATGCTACATGCAGCTGAAATAAAGTTTCTTCTCCCTCACAAGGTATATTGTCAATATCTTGGAAATAAATCTGCCTTTTACATCAGTCTGCTGCACCCTAATTTGCAGTTTTGAAAACCTGTCAACCATAACCAAATGAAAACATTATCTCTCCCCACAGATTTGTGGAAGTTACACCCGAGAAATCTGCACATTTTGTCAAGATCTCTCATTCTTCTCTTGCAGATCAATCTATAGTGTGGCTCTTCCAGCTGCATGGTGTGGAAAAAGAATATTTTTGATTCTGCCTACAGTCTGCATTGCTTTGAATTTGTCAAGGAGATATTCCTTTGCAGATTCTTTCCGGACCACTTCAAGCGGACCTCTTTTAGCCCAGCATTCTACATTTCCAATTGAGAAAATACCTATTTAAGTATCTCTTTATAACAATTGAAATCCAGGTCACATCCAAGACAGTAGTCGAGCAGTCATAATTTGATATCTGTAGTGGAGTTAGGTAGAGGAACACTTTTTTCCAAGTTCCAAAGTTGACTTTCTGCTAAGGCGAGCAAGTTGCTTGTTTCCCCTAGGACAAGCTCTCAAAACTTCAGGCACTTTGAGGATTTTTCAGACGTAATTTAGGATTAATTGTCATACTTCTAAAAGCCTCTGTTTTCCTTTTCAGTTTCGAATAGATCTGTTATTACTCATAACTTGCTTTGCACGAGTAGCTTAGCAACAAGTGGTTGTTTGACCTTACTTCAACTTCTAATCTAGATACGATACTATTTGTTAAAAATGCCTGAAGTGTATCTTTAAGTTTTACTTACATTATTCTAATACTGAAAAGACTTGTTGCAGATTTTAAATTCCTTGATACATTCCTAGAGTGATGGGCACCAGGCTGAACATCTAAAATCAAGGCTCATTTATATTAAGAAGTGAAAATGTTTTTTGAAGGGAGCAATGCTCATGGTCTGCTTGTTTGCATTATGGAGCATGAGGCTGTTAAAATGGAGCAATTCTGATAAACCTTTGTAATGAGCCTTTATTGCTGGTGATGTGATCAAACAGTCACAAAACACTGTGTCTGGAAAGCAGCTCAGCAGAAGGTTCTTCACCCATAGGGTGGTTGGACACTGGCCCAGGCTCCCCAGGGTAGTGGTCACAGCACCAAGCCTGACAGAGTTCAAGAAGCATTTGGGCAATACTCTCAGGTACATGGTGTGACTCCTGGGGATGGTCCTGTGCAGGGCCAGGAGTTAGACTTGATGATCCTTGTGGGTCCCTTCCAACTCAGCATTTTGTGTGATTCTGTGATCTGGGGGTGCTGGTCAATGGCTGCTGAACATAAGCCACCAGTGTGCCCACGTGGCTAAGAAGGCCAGTGGCATCCTGGCCTGGATCAGGACTAGTGTGGCCAGAAGGACTAGGGAAGAGATTGTCCATCCCCCTGTACTCAATACTGGTGAGGCAGTACCTTAAGTGCTGTGTCCAGTTCTGCGCCTCTCACCATGAGAAGAACATTGAGGTGCTGGATTGTCCAGAGAAGGACAATGGGGCTGGTGAAGAGTCTAGAGAGTAAGCTGTATGAGCTGAGGGAGCTGGGAGTGCTTAGCCTGTGGAAAAGGAAGCTGAGGGGAGACCTTTTTGCTCTCTACAACAACCTGAAAGGAGGTTGTAGCCAAGTGTGAGTCAGACTCTTCTCCCAGGTAACCAGTGACAGGACAAGATGACATAGCCTAAAGCTGTGCCAGGGGAGGTTCAGGTTGGACACCAGGAGAATTTCTTCATGGAAAGAGTTGTCAAGTATTGGAGTGGACCACACAGGGAGTTAGTGGAGTCACCATCCCTGAAGTATTCAAGAAATGACTGGAGGTGGCACTCAGTGCCATGGTCTAGTTGATGAAGTGGTGATCAGTCAAAGGTTGGACTCTATGATTGTAGAGGTATTTTCCAACCTAAATGAGTCTATGATTACCGCAACTTTTCTGCGTTCATGTGTGAGCTGGTGTTTATAAGGTATATCACAAAGCAGCTTGTGTGACTTAGAAAACATGACAGAGAAATAGAGTACCTAAAATCTTCAGATGAGTGCTTCCAGCACATTTCTTTAACAGGATGTTCTGCGGTTAGATGAGTATCAGCATGTGTTTTACACACAAAACAATTATCTTGCTCATATAAAAACTAACTTATAGCTTGTTATTGTTTTCCTTCCTAGGATGATGTTGAAAGTACCATGACTGTTTTTGTCAAGTTGAGATACTTTCCTGTTCTTTCAGGCATACACTTGTGTTTGAAAGTTTCAGGGCAAAGGGTAAAATGACAGAACAACAACAAAACCCCCTACCTTACACTTCAGAATCTTGTCTGTCTATTTTAATCTCCTCAGAGCAGGATTTAGCTTGAAAGTGAGATGTCTGAAATGAGTGCCTGCAGCTGAGACACTTTTCTGAGCTCCCTTTGTAATCACTACAATTCAAATCAGCATAGCCTGTGCAGGTCTGAGAGTTGGATCAGCTGTGCTGAGTGTGGGATTCAGGGTGCCCAGGGCCATTTGGGATGTTCAGTGGCAAGGCAGACCTATCTACAGCATCTTGTTTATTTGTTTTTCCTGCAGTTCATGCCTGTCAGACAATGTTTTCTGTACATCTGAAGCCCAGTTCACTGCCTAAATCTCCTATCTTGCTATTTCGGTCTTTGATCGCTAGGGATGTAAAGTAACAATATCTGATTAGAACTGAAGCAGAGATTTTTCCAAGTGTTTGGAGAAATCCTTTGAATTTTACGTCCTCTGGCTGTATCCTTTGGAGTCTTCCTTACAAAGCGCTATGAAAACAGGTGTAGGCTTTCTTTTAATCTATTTTTTTACTGTCTTCAGTTTTTTTCTGTATATTTTTATTAAAATATATGTGTATATATATACACTCCTAAAGTGTTAATGGTTTAATGATTTTCCTGATCTTACTTTAAGTGGTCTTATTAAAATAACTGGTTTCACTCAATCAGCAGCAGCAAGAAAAGTCTTGCTTCATTTTATTGCATTCTGCAGGTATTTAAATCTACTTGGAGCAGGAGTTATGGGTTTTTCCTAGGCTAGCCTGGAGAAATTTGGATGACAAAACCCAAACTCTCTGAAGCCCCACCCTTTCAACTTCTTGAGTAGATATAAATATTAAAGTTACAAATCAATGAGGGAAGAAAAACTCAATTCATGTTTTTACTGAGCTGTCTTAGAGTGTGTGATCTCTATAGCGGCTTAACTCTCTAGTCAAGAGTCCAAATTTACTTAGTCCTGAGCCAGATTAAATATTCCCTGGCTGTCTCTCCCTACAGTCTTGTGCATATGCAATACAGAGTCTCTCAGTTAACTACCTGCCTTTCATTCTCTGATCTTCCTGTTACTGGACAAATTTCATGTTTTCCCAGCTGAAGTTTCAGGGCAGTCCTGGGTACTTAGTTCCTATGGAAACAGACTAATGTCTTCACACAAACCGGACATGCTGAGTTGCTGTGGCAACACAAGTAAGAAATTCTAATAGGTGTAGAAAATGTTAAGTCCATGCACCTGCCAGGAGCTGGTGCTGGATGCCCCAGAAGGGAGTGGAGAGCTCTCTAGGATGCAGATGATGGCATTAAACCTTTTAAACAGCAGAATCTTCCTCTCAGCTTATGTATCTTTCTGCATTTAATTATGAGAATGTGCTTGCTTTGTGTTTTGTAGCTTCCCAGGGGATTTATGTCTGTTATTGATGATTTGCCTTGTAGAGGTCAAAGAGGAATGTCTGGTTTTTGTCAGCAGCTTGCAAATGTTTCTAACTGAAGTGTACCTGCTGGCAATCCTGTGTGCATCTGGGTGTACGGGTAGAAAACAAGGTCCAGTTGGAAATATTTTCTCGTATTTGAAATAAGGAATGCATTTCAAATGCAGTGAGATGAGTCAAGGAAGATCTAGTCATCGTGGATTTAAAAGCTAATAAAACAAGTAGTTTGAATTATTACAGAAGATACAAAGATTCATACATATTTACCTGGCAGAAAATGATGTGTGGGAAAGAGACCTGAGATAATGGGACAGAGGAGTAAGTAAGTTCAAATTGAGTAGACTGTTAGTCATGCAAGAGGGGCTTTTGCCAATGTTTATTTAAAGTCAGGTATGTTAGTTAAAGCACAGTATGACCTTTCTCCTCACTAAGTCAGAAGTGGTGCCTGGCTTATTCCCGATAAAGAGGAAAAAAGGTTACTAAACTGATTGACCAGATCAGGATGGGGAGAAGGAGGGTCATCTGGGTCCCCCAGATGGTCTTGTTGATCTTTGATCTGAAGTGTGTCCCTCTTGATCAAACAAAGGTCAGTGCAGAACACAGTCAAATTTTGAGCATCAGCTCCAAAAAAGATGAATAGGAGACAAACCATTTTAGAGAAGACTCATCTGTTTCTGTTAAATTTATGAAAACTACACCCCAAAGGGTGATCACTGCAAGGAAAAGTGTGCCAGGGAGGTTCTGCTCTGATGCATGCTCCAAAATAGACAGCTCTAAATGTCAGCTGTTTGAGTGATTAAAGGAAAGAAATTATGTCCATGAAGGTTATAATCTAGGGGCTTCTGTTCACTATAAAATGGAAAAAAAAGGCCTTTATGTTTTGAATGATACATTCAGGTCTAAACACTCTCAGGTGCTCTTAGACTAGAGGGAGGAGAGAGAAAGAAATGTATATACAATGTAACTGCTAAATTTTTGGAGGAAGACTTCTAAAAATTAGAAACTGAAGGTAAGTACCCGAATGCAGGAACACAAAAACTAAGGGATGCAAAAAGCAGCTGAGTGCCTCAGTGCCAACCAGTGTGAGCGTGTGTGATTGTCATGTATGTCTTAAGGCAGCCATCTCCTGCCTCCACAGCAGGCTGAACCACTGTTGAAAAGTGCATCCCATGCTTCTGGTAGCTCATACTGTTTGGAGCAGTGAAATTTATTCCTAAATACCACAGTCACTGTGAGTTTTAAGTAAGGTAGACTTCACCAGCCACCTCCCCTTAGCTGTTCAACAAGATGAGTGAATAAAAGAAGAGTATATTCTTTATGACAGCATGTCCAAAAAGTTTTTTAATAACCCTCTTAAATCCATCTACCATCCTCTCAAGATTCTACAGCAATCCTCCAAGGAAAAATAAGTTTATTAACAGGACTTTGGTACACTGGTCAAATGAACAGTGTTCTTTTCTTTTGGTGCAGAGATTCCTGTGAAATAATTTTCCTGTAAAGAACACTGAATAATGAAATCTCAAATAACAGATATCATGGGTAAGTAGTAGTAATATGCAGAGATTTCTCTGCATATTTTGAAACCAGTGAAACAATTTTAATAATTTAATATCTTCCCTGCTGTTTTTTTCACAAACTGTAGAAAACTTGCCAGCAAAGTTTCAGAGCTTAGCTGCTGAATTACTCCCATGTCTTCTTCCTGAGAAACAGCTGGGGACTTGACCAGCCCTCCCAAACCTGCATCCTGGAAACCACGTGGCTTGGTATAGGCTGCTTTGTCTCTGTTCAGGTGCTTAACGTGAGGGATACTGGTGCTATAGGATTGGTGCTCTGCTAGCTTTGGACTTTGTGAATATATTAAAGATGAACCCTGCCAAAATGTTTTTGCGAACCTTATACTGTTTACGTAATATTAAGTAACAAAATTTGGGGAATTTCAGTAGTAGGATTTCTCTGGCTAAACCCTATTGGGGTAGGCTGAAAGCAATTTTTTGTGCTGGGCAGTCCACCATGGTTTCTGAGTGTTATCAATCCCCTCCTGGAAGGAAACTCTTTGCTTCTCCTCTTTTTGTAGGACAGCAGCACTATGCTGAAAGCTGTTCGGGTTGTTAGGGTCTTCTCTGATCTTTAGCTTGGATGGAAAGGGCTTCTTTCTTTATATTTGAGATATAGCCTCTCAAAAAGTCCATTCAAGAGGACCTTTGATCAGGCCTTGCAATGTCCTGCAGAACCACAGATGGTCAGGGAACAAGGGCAAGGAAGGGAATTCTGTATTGATAACATAGCAGTTTCTTCTTATATATGATGTTTGGTGAATTGTTTTTCAGACTGGTTTATACATCACGTTGGCTGGTGAGACTAATCTCTAGCTTAGGTTGCCTCATCAGTGCTGTCATCTCAAAATGTCTCTCTACCTTACTCCCTCCAATTTAAGGGCTCAAACCACTTCATGTATATGAACATAACTTATATACTGCCCAGCAATAATTACTTGTGTCTGTGTCTCTGTCCCCTCTACCTAACACTATGGTCACCTTTCTCCTCAGCAGCGCTCTCCCATGCTCTGTGCTGCTCTCTTTACTTTCCCTTTAAGCTAAGTGATAAACAGAGTCAAGTTAAACTCAGATCAAACATCTCAAATTTCAGTTGTCTCTTCTTTCTGTTTCAGACATAAAGCTGATGCGCCCTCTTTTTTTTTTTCTTCCCGTTCCAGTTTGTCTAAGACAAGAAATAGCATCTTCCAGCAAAAGACATCTTGTTAAGATTAAAAAAAACCCAACGCAACCCTTAAGCACATGTTGAGGACATAAGAACATGATGTCTTGCCTATGTGAGGGAGAGATTTGCCAATCTCTCTTGATAAGGCCTTGCAATAAAAGTGTATTTTATCTCAGTGGGCACTTAAATCTGTGTAGCCTCTCTGACATTTTCTTAGTAAAATGAGTAATTTAGTAATAAAATGTGTCAGTGTATCTATAGTGACTAAAGAGCTTTTCCCAGCCCAGAAATTTATTGCTTTGGAAAATAATTTTTAAACATTAATAACTAATAAAGATCTGGCAACAAAACTTGTAAGTCAAGGCCAAAATTTTATGTAGTCTCTTTCTAATTATTATTACAATTACTTCAAAATGACCGTAAAGAAAAATTGACTGCAGCTCCTTTCCTTTTTTATCCTTTGCCAGAAGTGAAGATAACCCACGAATCCTGTGCATAACTACTTGTTTTTTCTCAACTAGAAATTACAGTTTTGTATATTCTTCAAAGTAGCAGAAAATTTAATTAAAATTTTTTTTGCAAGCTAAGGATGAATAAGAGTAACTGCTTGAAATACGTTTACATCAATTATTACCTTTTGTTGAGTACTAGTAGTAAAAACACTGGTGTCAGCTTCCTCAGCCCATCAGTTGCCACTGGAAGAACTTACAGTGAACTCTACTTTGATATATCAACGTGTCCTCTGGCAAAATTGTGTAGCAGATTTAATGCTTCTGGTTTTGTCTGTGCTGCCTCATGGCGTTTGGTTTTGTGGCATCATTGAACCATACCTGTTATACCAGGGGCCATAAACAAACACTGCTAGACAGCTTAGATTTTGCTAAAACAGTTTCGTCTATTAAAAAGCCAGACAATGCATTAGATCAAGGCAGTGAGGTGTCCTGATCTGACACACAAGCTGAACGCACCAGAGTTTTTTTACTTTAAGGCGCCTGGCTTTGATTCTCTGTATTAGTTTCTGTAGTCCAGCTCTGAAAACCAGCTTATAGCATGAACCTGGAAAATGCATGCATAGATCTCTTTGCATAGAGCAGCGATCCTCTTGACAGCACCTTGCCAGTTGCAAGGGTGCTTTTTCCCATTTGCAGGCATGGCTATATAGAAGTTCAGTCATCAACGAATGCCTATATTCCCCAAAACATATGTAGATATAACAGAATAAACAGGAATGCCTTTGGTTAGAGGCATTAAAAAAATAATTATCCAAAGTGATTTGTTGCCATAATCCTATAACAATTGGATAGTTACCATAGTAATGAAAGTGTTGCTCAGCATAAGAGGGAAAATAGCTGGACTATTGGACCTTGCCATGCATGGTTTGGAACAACACTTAGTTCGAATTCCACTTACTGGGAATAAAGCCAACAGACCAATGCCATGCTTAATGAAACAGGACAATAACAAGACCAGAGTATGTGTCAGATGGGTAAAATCATACAGAAAGAGGTACAGAATACAATTTTTGTCTGTATGCTATGCACAGTTGTAGTGCTAATGGCATGCAGTGTTTTTGGCAGTCCAGATGGCTTCCTAAGTGAAAGTGTGTTTGCTTTCATTTCCCCTTTCAAATAGACTGGTATCACAGTGTTTGCAAATAAATTTTATGTACTCAAGGGAGTATATTCAGAATTTATGTCCTTTTAGGCTGTGAACAGTGAAACCCAGAAATAGTGAAGTTTTACTCAGTAAATAATGATTATATAAATTTTAAAAAATATTTACTCCATAAATAATGATAATATACACTTTTTTAATGCTGGTGAGAGGCCACAGCATCAACAGGGCATCCCTCTTTCATCCTCTGTCCTGACCTACTGGTCTTATCTCAGATTTAAAGAGACCGAACTAGGTTTAGAACTTGGTTTAATGAAGATGCTTCAGTCTTCTCATATTTCATCAAGCTGGCTACTTGTTCCTCCCAAAATGGAAAACTACTGGCCATCCCTTCCCCAGCAACTGCTGTGGAGCTTTGCCAGGATGTCAAGAATGTGAATTCTGTGTGCAGGGTACAACTGGCTTAGCCTACTTCTGTGCCCACTAATCATTCATCCCCTTGGAATTAATGGATCTTTCTGATTGCAAGGTTTACTGAGTGAACTCTTCTTTCCAACCCAGGTTTGTGTGTTGCAAAGTGCTGAAAATAGTTTTAGCAATGGTGGCACCAGCAACTAGAATGTGAACCCCTAGGCACTGAAAAAACCCACTTCTGGCTGATGCTATGATAGTGTCTATCCTAGTACTTGTGAAACTGCTTAGTTTGAAAAATGCTCCTTCTTTGGTATAAGAAGCTAATTAGCCACTAGTGAGCAGGGCAGCATCCATAAATGTGGGAGGATTTGAGTCCCCTCTCCTTGTGGAGGGATGCAATCAGCATGTCCGGCTTCTCAAAGCCGTCCTGACCACAGCTGTAGGGTAGCAGTGACCTTAAAACAGCTCAGGTGTGGCTTCTGTCCTGAGACTGTGGTGGCTTAGATGTGGGGAACCACATTCAGCTGAGGCACCTTGGCCATGACTCCCTGGTGGACATGGTGCTCCCTCATGTAGTGCGTTTTTGAGAAGGGTTGGCTTTATGTGCATCTGTGAGGTCATCAGCTAGCAGATTTCCTGCTGAGCACACTGATTTTGGTCAACTTATTTTGGAGCAACGCAACTGACTGTATAGATATCTGTGCTGGGACCAAACATACTTCCTAGCCTGGGTGGTAGTTAAAACTGGAACAAAACAACAATGAAAGCTGCAGTGCTTTATCCGAAGTTGACTGGGGCTCTTCAGTATCTGTCATTTATGAAAACATGGACTTGAAAATAGTGCCCACTGTCTTACTACTGGGTTAGGGTGATTTCATGTGTTGGTGGAGGTGAAGGGCAGGAAACACTTTACTCCTTCTCTCTTCCTCACCTCAGCCTTCACTAAAGAGAAGAAATGGCAGCATAATATTGAGAAACACAGGTGTTGAGGAGGACATGAACTTGACACAACCTGTAATTTCAGAGTGCCTCAGAGCATTGCTTGAAAAAATGCCAAGCTAAATAGCCAGAGAAAACAGCCGAGCTAAATGTAAATGTTTTGACTGGCGTGTTATTTTACTGACATTTTCACAAGGGTGTTTGGAGATGGGAATGTGACGCCTTAAGAAGTGTTTGAAAAAAGAAAATGAAACCAGCATGAAATTCTGTAATGTGCCTGCAGAAACCCAGGGGTGATTCCAAGGTGCAAAGTGTTACCTTCTTTTTTCCTTTGGTTTCAATGAGCCCGAGGTCAGGCCCTGAACACATATTCTCCTGGAAGGCTGGAGCAGGGCACTGCATGTACTAAGAAGAAGGTTCCTTCTTCTTCTCAGACTTTGACAGGTAGGACACCTCTTTACAAGGTATATGAGGCTCTGGAGCCAGAAAGTCACACAACTGATGAGATAGGCGAAGGTCCTTCTGGGGTAGTGGGGCCTCCTAAAACACCACCACCTGCAGCCCACATCAAGACCTCCTCTGTTAGCAGGAAAAGAAGAGTAATGGTAATAGGAGACTCCCTTATAAGGGGAATGGAGTGCCTGATATGCAGACTAGACCCAAGTCACAGGGAAGGCTCCTGTCTCCCAGGGGCATTACTGGGAGATAAATAATGCCTAAAGATCCCTAAAAAACCTGGATGACAACTTTATGGAACAGGCCCTAAAAGACCTGTCTTGGAGAGATGCTGTCCTTGATGACTGCGAGAATGATTAACTCTCATATGACCCTGAAATTGTGTGGGGTCTGCTGCTCCAGTTGAATCCCTACAAATCTAAGGGCCTGATGGGATTCATCCCAGAATCCTCAGAGAGCTGGCTGATGTAATCACAAAACCTCTCTCGATGATTTTTGAGCGGTCTTGAGAATCCAGAGAGGTCCCAGATGACTGGAAGTTTGAGAACATTGTCCCAGTTTTCAAGGAGAGTAAGAAGGAGGACCCTGGAAACTACAGGCCTGCCAGTCTCACTTCAGTGCCTGGTAAAGTTATGGAGAAGATTATTCTGGATACTACTGAAAAACACCTGGAAGACAACACAGTCACTGGTCACAGCCAGCACGACTTCATGAGGGGAAAGTCCTGCTTGTCAAACCTGATTTCCTTGTATGACAAGGTAACTCACCTAGTAGATCAAGGGAAGACAATTGATGTAATCTTTTTGGATTTCAGTAAAGCTTTCGATACTCTCTCTCACAGGATCCTTCTGGGCAAACTGTCCAGCCCAGCTGGATAAATACATCATGTGGTGGGTGAGCAATTGGCTCATGGGTCAAGCAGAGAGGGTAATAGTGAGCGGGATGACATTAAATTTGTGACCTGTCACTAGTGGGGTTCTATAGAGCTCCATCTTGGGACCTACGATCTTCAACATCTTTATAAATTACTTGGATGCAGAACTAGAAGGGATACTAGCAGATGACACAAAACTGAGAGGAGCTGTTGGCTCCCTGGAAGGCAGGGAGGCCCTGCAGAGAGACCTGGGCAAATTGGAGGCCTGGGCAATCACCAACCATGTGAAGTTCAACAAGGGGTAGTGCCGGATTCTTCACCTGGGATGGGACAACCCTGTGAAGGTACCTGCAGACTGGGGAATGAGATGCTGAAAAGTCAGCAGTCATGGAAAGGGGCCTGGGGGTCCTGCTCGATGGCAAGTTGAATATGAGCCAGCAGTGCCCTGGCAGCCAGGAGGGCCAACCCTGTCCTGGGGGGCATCAGGTAAAACACCATCAGCTGGTCGAGGGAGGGGATTGTCCTGCTCTGCTCTGCCCTGGGGCAGCCTCACCTTGGATATTGTGTGCAGTTTTGGGCACCACAATATAAGAAAGACATTAAGCTCTTAGAGAGCATCCAAAGGAGGACAATGAAGATGGTGAAGAGCCTTGAGGGGAAGCCGTATGAGGAGGGGCTGAGGGCACTTGGTCTGTTCAACCTGGAGAAGAGGAGACTGAGGGGAGACCTCATTGCAGTTACAACTTCCTTGTGTTGAGAAGGGAAGAGAAGGGACAGACTCTAATCTCTTCTCTGTGGTGACCAGTGACAGGACCTGAGGGAATAGCCTGAAGTTGTATCAGGGGAGGTTTAGGTTGGATGTTAGAAAAAGGTTCTTCCCCCAGAGGGTGGTTGGGCACTGCCCAGGCTCCCCAGGGCAGTGGTCACAGCACCAAGCCTGACAGAGCTCAAGAAGCTTTTGGGCAATATTCTTGGGCATATGTTGTGACTCTTGGGAATGGGTGCAGGGCTAGGATGATGCTTGTGGGTCCCTTCCAACTCAGCATATTCTGTGATTCTGATTCTGTGATTCCTGCTGTCATCTGGGCCTGCAGGTGGCTCTTTTGATGAACATTAACAGTAAACATATGTCTTGCTCTTCCTCTCCTCACATCGGGCAAAAAATATATCTGCAATGGACAGAATTTAATAAAATTGCTATTTTCTTTCAGATCTCCTCTGCTTCTTCTGTATGCAGGGTAGTTTATTCAAGTCTAGTCTGCTGTTGAAAACAATCCTGGAACTGTTTTTTTAACAAAAACTACCTTGTCTGTGAAAATAATTGTCTTTTATTGCAGAGGTATAGTTACCACAGGCACTGTCAGAATTGCATAATTTAAGTCCTTTATCCCCTAGAAGAAAAGGAACTAATCATTAAAAGCATTCTCATTATTTAGGAAGAGCAAACTTCTTAAAAGAAATGCAGTTCTTTGGTGGTAAGTGACTTGATTGATCCAAAGGAGCATTGCAAGACTAGTCTGTGTGAACCCCAGGGACATGTGAGTGTAGGGCCTTCATTTCAGCTGTTGTTTTAGCTAAGTGCAAGGATCTGAATGTATATACCGTATTTGCAGACAACAGTCCCTGTGCACACCATCATCTAAAGCAGTCTCTGGAGCGCTCTGAGATGAGAGTAAAGCATGTTCTCCTGGATCACTGGCAGCCTAGGGCCAGAGCTGCTGGTAAGACATGTTTGGGCTGACAGATGGAAGATTCCTTTATGGAATATGTTCCTTCAAATCTGTTCATGGATATATTAGGTTTTTTTGCCACTGTAAAGAAATTCTGATCTGTTCAAGGGTCTGGAAGGTTGAGGTGAGCATCTCGTGTGTCCTGCCTGCCTGGTTGTTGGCCTCAGGTATCTGCAAGGGCCTAGATCCATATCATCTTTATTTTGCCTTGTGAGTACATCTCCTGAAAAGCTGTTAAGACAGCTTTTTATTCCAATTACTCTGTGTCTCGTTTATGCTTCTCACTCTTGATAGGTACTTTACATAAGAGAGCAAATATGTCAAGAACCTTTTTATGCTGCTCTTTTCCTCTGTATTCTGCTGTTTGAATAGTTATCACTGACACTAAGGAGCTATCCTGTCTGTGCAAGTCACTTTCTGAAATATCTAGGAAAAACAAATTCCTTGGCTGGTATTGCCATTAGTTCTGTTAGAGAACACCAGCTTGATCTTTAAATTGTTATTTTATCTGCTATGCAGCATGATACTCTTGCAAATCAAACTCTGGTAGGTTGCCACTGAAGAGTGGCATCGTCAAAAAGTTTCCTTTCAGCTATATTTTTCTGTCCTCTTTAAAAAGAAGATGTTTTTCCCAAAGTGATCACTATCCTCTATTGTGGACTACTGACAGTGTCTTTATTCAGTCTTGCCAACATGGAGCTAGCTTTCTGTAAGTCTCTTCCCCAGTGAGTCTTCAATGACAAGGTGAACTTTAGCTTAGCGTAGCTCTTCAACCACCATGGTTTTCCTGGAGCTTATGGCTATTGCTTTGAATTTTCATGTTCCCTTCCCAGCTGTAATTTTAACAATCTTCTCCAGAGTGAAAAGGGTAATTACAGAACTGACCAGTCTGGACAGGAGATCGGCTGCTTGCAAGAAAAGGCTGTAAAAGTGAAAATGTGCCAGGACACACCTTTTTATCACCTGGTTTTGACATAGAATCATAGAATGGTTTGAGTTGGAAGGAACATTAAAGATCATCTAGTTCCACTCCCACAAACAAGACTTTTCTTTTTGAATGTGTGTTGCATCCTGTAGTTATTTTTTACAGTTAACACTTAAAAATCTGCCATTCCTTACAGATTATGCAGTACCCAGACCCTGTCCATTAACTTTGTTGATAAATGATCATGTTCAGCAAGCAAAAGAGTGGGCAAATGTTGTTTGCTCTGAAATTGGATAGAAAAATCTTTGTATGATTCTATATAGCCGAAAAGCCCAAACTTGGGATGGGAAAATTTTAAGCTGTACAACACACCCTGTTCCTTTTTAAGTGTTTTGACATCCTCAAGAGCGAGAAAAGAAAAAAAGGCTCATCTAGAAGTAAACCTTCTGGGAGGGTATGATTTGAACTTAAACACTTTTTCATGAGTTGCATAGCAATGTAATTTTCTTGCTATCACATGCTGTGTGATCTGAATTTTTCATTCAGCTTCTGATTATGAGTGTCTCAAAACTGGGACAATGCTCATCAAGCATTTGTTTTTCCAGTATTTGCAATTGTTGATCTGCCTTCAAACAAAAGTGACAATGGACAGAACAGTGTTCTACCTTTATACGTGGTGGTGGTGACAGAAGGGTGAGAGGCTTGATTCACATTCCATAGCCACCCAGAAATCAAGTGTAAGGTATTCAGCTCACTACTGTCTATAGTCAGGGGGAGGAGGATGGGAAAGAACTTCTACAGAGCATGTTTCACTTAACTGGAGACATGATTCCACTAGGCAATGAGTCCCATCTTTCCCTTCCCTTTCCCTGTACAGGATCTGACTGGAATGTACCTTTTTTTACTTCACAGTATCTCATATGATGCTTTGTTCTGGGTTTGTGATCAAACAGTGTTAGTAACACACTGATATTTTAGCTATTGCTGAACAGTGTCTGCACAGCATTGAGAGCTTCTTGGTTTCTCACATCCATCCCTGTCAGGGAATAGATTGGGGTTGAGGAGGGGACACAGCCAAGCAGATGTCACAAACTAACTAAAGAGCTAATCCATGCTACATAATGTCATACTCGCTAACAAAATGGTTGGGACAGGGTTTAGGGAGATGAGCCATCTTTTTTTGCTCATGGCTGGACATCAGTCCACCTGTGGGAGGTGGTGAGTTGCCTGTTATGTTCTTTTTAAATACTAAAATGTCAATTAGTTTTGATCTATGCAGATAAGGCCAGTTAGTTTCATTATGACTTGTATAGTGTGATTACTTAAAGTTGTCTATTATTTATATTACTGAAGCTGTTTGAAATTCACTCCCTTCTCAAACACCAGTGTAGCAAGAGAACTAGCCTATTGTCGCTGAAGGGCTTTTTCATATTTGACTGTTTAAACATACCTGGTGTTCTCATTTTAGAGTACACACAGAGGGCTGAATAGTGCTTGAACCTCGTATTACCCATTTCTTTCCTCTTTCCTGTCCCACTAAGTTTCATTTGAGAACAAGTTGCCAGTTAGGATCTTAGGAATAGTGCCAACTTGGAGACACAGCGTGACTTGAATTAGGCCTGGCAAAGTCATTGGACTGAGTTTTTCACCTAAGTGAGCTGAAAAGAGTGTTTTTTTTTCCCATAACGAAGAATGATTTTAAATGGATACAAAAACCCCTTACTGAGTACAGACTTACAAATTCCGTACCTACATAGCCTCTGACACAAGAGACTTTCACTGAAACAAGGCTGCATGCTACCTATCAAGGTTTTCAGTGCTGTAGATAAAAACTTTTCCATACTGTGAAATAATCTTTGAACTGTTGGATGCTTCAAGTGCCAGGCTCTCAGGAAAGAAAGGCCTGCAGGTTAGCAAGTTCAGCTCTTTCTATTTATTAGCAAGCTTTCTGTGATGGGGTCAGCCTCATTCAAAGGAGCAGGAATGAATATACTTCAGTTGCTGGTGAAAAGTTCTGACCTCCTGTCCTCATGCTGGCCAGAAGGATTCCTGTATCCATCAACCTTGGTCTCCATGCTCTCCATCTGCTGAGGTCATTGGCCTCTGAAGCGCGGTAGTCTCATCATGCAGAAGATAGAACAGAGTATGATCTCTCTCTGACACAGTAGGCAGCTTAAACAAACTCTTTTGAAGGCAAGAGTCAGATTTGAAGCTGGCCAAAAGTCTTGAGACCTCCAGATGAAACTGGAGGTACTTTGCTATTCAAACAGTATGTGCTTAAATATTAATAGCTATTTCTGAGCCCTATCTGAGACCAAGTGGAAAGATTATTTCTTTGAAGAAATATGACTTACAAAGATCAGAGGCTAAAAAATCCCTGATCATAGTGGAAGAATATCTTGCTTTATCACAGGAAAATTTTCAAAGCTGGTATGATGCAGACTTCAGTGAACTGTGGTTTTATACCAATTGAGGATCCAAAATGAATTTTTTGAAACAGCAAACTCATTAAAGAGCAAAATCTTCACTGGAGATTAAATGAGAGATGAGTTCTAAAATGATATTTTGTGTTTAAAGTGCCTAACAGAAATGGAAACTTAGAATTGTAGGGGTCTCTGCTGATCATTTTGAAGGAAGGAGGCAATTCCTTCCCATGAAGGATCTTTCACTATAGCTGGTGGATGACTCTTGATTGTGTATTTCTTCCATACACCCATCAGTGCTGGTGCATTGTGACAACTGCATGAATCATAAACAGGGTATGTTTCTGTAATATAATAAGCTCTATTTAAGGGGCTCCCCAAACCCATGGTATTTTAAGAAGGAACATCCTTCTTAAATGAATGTTGTCATTACAATGGCTGTTCAGTATCTGTGTGAGTTATGTTGGACTGTTGCTGTTTTTGTAGAAGTGGGTGTGTTGGTCTATGATTTCTGAAGGAATCAAATTGCCACTGTGCAATCAGCACAGAACAAATATCTCTTTACAATCATACTGTCAGCATTATCAGAGAAGTGCTCCTTTCACCTCTCTCATGACCCTCCAGGGATTTACTTTTACCAGATGAGTCTGGCAAGCACAGTTCATAACTATACTGTGTACTGAAACCCACAGACTAAAGAACAATTTTGGTTTTGTGGTATATACCTGCCTTCTTCCCTCTCTTGGTTTACCTCTCACAGATATATTCTGTAAGGAATAAACTACTTCTCTCTGTTTTTGGAGCTGCAAACCTTACAGCCATATGTCTTTCTAGTATACACTTCTACTTTACAGGTTTCAGCCACCTTTTCTTTCAAACCACTGAATAGATTAACATATATCAAGTTAAAATCTCATTCAAATTATACTTGGCTTTGAAGATGCAGCTTCTCCTTCAGACCAGAAGAAGGACTGTGTGCACGTTAGTTTGCCTGTCTGGTTATATTAGTTTCTCTTGGTTTATCTAATAAAAGAAACTGTCACTCACAGCAAACAATGCCTCACAGAAAGTAGCGTAATAATCCTTTATGGTGAATTATATGGTAGTTCAATGACACTGTTTCTTGAGAGGTACAGCCCTGGTCTATCAAGATCAAAGAAACAGAAAGAGAAACAAAAGAACTGCAGAGAAGGGTGCCCTTACCAAGAAGCCTGGGGTCACATCAAGGGAAAGATTTCCCTTCCTCCAGCCTCATAGCAACCAGTTCCTTACAGGCAACTTTAGGGACAGTTGAATTTCAGTGCAAATGTCTGTGAGCCCTTGTGACCCTGATGCCTGGAGGCACCTGTGAGTTTAGGGTCCTTCCTTCCCTTTAAATAGGGTTGCAACCCCCAGACAAAACTGCCTCAGCTTCCACTGCAGAAGTGCCCTTTTGTGTAGCACAGCAGAATCCATGCAGTACAAGCAAATTAGGCTTACCTGGTTCTCAGATTGCAAAATAGAGTAAACATAACCTGGAGGGACTCTTGCTTTGGGCAGTTAGGCATACTCATGATTTCCACCACTTGACATGGCTTATCAGTTACAGGGGGTGAAAGTGACTTTCTGATAAGGCTTTGAAGTACATGTTGCAGCTCAGCAAATCTCAGTGACAGGGAGCACATTTCTGTGTTGCTACTTACTAATGTAAGCTTGACAGTAGCTGCAGATTAGTTTGCTGTGGTATGACAGAACCGTAATCTGTAGAATAAACTAGTGACTCTAGTAGTTTCATGGGAATAAAGTTGCTTCATATCCAACACAATATTTAGAAAACAATACCTGGAATCTATTGCAATTAAGCCTGCCTGTCCCTCTTTCATTGCTTGGGTTACAAGATTGAACTGGAAACCTTTGAGGGCTTTTTTATCCCTCTCCACCTCACTGAAACAGCAGCTGTTCCAGGAACAAAAAGATGCTCCATAAATTAGGATGTAATACGATAGCTGAAAAGAATTTATTTTATGATCAAAATACCAAGCAAAAGGGATGCTGTGCTAATGGATTAACAAAAGGACTAGATGAGGGGATCTGTGCAGGCACAATCTAGAAAGGTTGCCCAGGTAGGCAAAAGGGCATAAAGACTGGCAGAGGATTAATCTGACAAATTAAAGTGCAGACTGCAAGTATTGTGGGCAACTTATTCTTTCTCTTCAGAAGCTATACTTGACTGCAATTGTAACTGCAATTGTTGGGAGGACAATTTGTCTGGCTGGTGCTGGAATAATGCTAATCTACCTTCATTGTAAAATTGAAATGGGTTCCTAAAAGGAAAAAGGAGATGCAGAGTTCAAGACTAGGAATCTTATCCAAAGAATGCTAATTATAATTACAGACTTACCATAAGAATGTTCCAAGAAATGACTCACAGAAATGGTATTAAGAGCTACAAACTCCATTGGGAAGGGGGGCAGCATTTTCAGTAGCTGAGTGTAAGAGCATGGGAATAAAGCTGTGATGGGGGAAGGTGGATTCTCTACTGACACCGTGGGAAAGGGGATTCTCTCAGGAGCTATTCCACTTGCACAACATGAAATTTCCCCATAGTTTTCCTGCAACCTTAACTTAATTCTATTAAAACTATTAATTCAATCTTAAAAAGTTATCACTTTTGAAAGTGATATTGCTACAAGACATGAACACAGTGTGACAGTAACACACTTTTTATTCATTATCTGCAGATTTGCATCTAACCTCCCCGGGTGGTTTCTGTTAACACTTCACTCTGCATTCATGGATGTTTCAGTCTTACCTCCTAATTTACTTTCTTGTAGAAAGGTACATAAAATATGCTTTGCCCTATAATATTATTTCTCTTAAAACACCACAAAGGGAGGAACTCAGCAGAGTTTTCAGGAGAATGAAAATCAATTTTTGGCAACTTTGAACCCTGAATTTGTAAGTATAATTGCCTATCAAAAGCACAGGGAAGCCAACTCGGGCAGCTTGTTTGCAGATGTGCAACCTTGAGAAGATTTTCAGAGTGTAGTATAGAAAAAATTATAAAAATATTGAAGGGTTTTTTTTATATTATTTTTATTAGCATACAAATGCAACCAAACAACTTTATTCCTGCAACATAGTCATACTTGTCATAAGTATGACTGGAAATCCCTCTATTGTCTTCTGTTTAAGTCACCACAAATCTGGAAGAACTGCAAAGATCTTTACTCTGTAATAATGTTCCTTTTCAAGACTGCTTTTTTTATTCGTCAATTCTAAATAAGTTTCAGTGAGAAGAGTTGCTTTTTTCCCTTTGTTATTACTTTCTAGATGGCTGCTGAACCCCAGGCAGTACTAACTACACATGAATCTTAAAATTTGACAAATGAGAATGAGCAGTAGAATGAATTTTTGGAGAATTTGTGCTTTAATTGAAAATGCTATTTCGAGCTGTGTGCACCACGAAAACCAGGCCTGATGCTGCAGCTGCTGAGCTGTAAGAGGGCAGCTGCTGCAGATGAAGCTCCATCCTCATTCTGGTCACCTGCAGTGTATCTGCACTGCCTTTCTTCTTCCCTCAGGTGAATTCCTTTCCCTTTTAAAAATTCCCACTGCTGCCTCTATTAGGAGGAAAAGACATTAATGATGTGCATGAAGAGTCAGAAAAGAAGATGACAGGAGGAATGGAAAAAGATGATGCAGCACCCTTATGTACACTTGGAGTTGTGCACCTGCAGTTTCACATCTCATCAGGAAAAAACACTATGTTTCTTCCACTGCAATCTCAGACACGTTGTTATTATTGAATAGTCATTAATTCTGTGTTTTCACTAATAACAAGCATCAGAAGCAAAATGAAGAATCTGTAGAAAATGTTACAATTCTTGGTCATTAGTCTGTGGTTTGTTTTTGTTTGGATTCTTCTGCATTTTGTATAAAAACTCTAAAATCTTTTCTGAAAGGACAAAGCACAGGAAATGTGGTAGGAGTGAGGTATTGGCTACATAAGGCTTCTTTCTTTTTAGAGGGAATTTGAATGCTACTTTTTTTTAAGGCTCAGAAAAATGAACAAAAGCCTTAGTCATTCTATCTTTTCAACTGCAGTGGAAATAGCAGGAGATGGGATGTTCCTGGCTTGCCATTGTGGTTACTCATGTTTCTGATCATAACCACTAAACATGCATAAATGTCAGTTCTGTGTTTTTGAGAGAAGATGACAGTATTGGTAGTCTTTATTACCACTGCTGGAAAGGAACAGTTCTGTCCCAGATCAAAGTCCTGCCTATAAAGAAATAGATGAAAACAGTGCTAAGGAGTAAGTGCCAGAGCACTGTCAAAGATCCATTGTAACATTAGCATGTGGGTGTTGCAGCAGCGCAGTTGCTTTGTTGGACAGGTGTGTCAGACTTGTTTCCTAGCCATGGATAGAAAATGAAGTCATGTTGTTCATTACACAACTTGATGGCCATGAAGATGATTAAAAGCCATGAAGATGGTGAAGGGACTAGGCAAGTGATATATGAGAAAAGACTGAGGGAGCTGCGATTGCTTAACCTACAGAAGGTCTAGGGTGCTTTTACCAATGTGTATAAAGAACTGATGGTCAAAAAGGATTGTTCACAGTGTTGTCCAGTGACAGGACAAGAGGCAATGGACACAAACTGAGGTAAAAGACACTTCCATTAAACATGAGAAAAATCGAGGGTTTTTGCAGTGGCAGTGATCAGGTACCAGGATGGGTTGCCCAGAAAGGTTGTGGAGTCTCCATCCTTGGAGCTACTGGAGACCCAACTCGCATCCTGAGCCACATGCTCTAGGTAACCCAGCTTCAGCAGGCCTAGAAGATCTCCAGGTGTCCTACCAACCCCCAATTATTCTGTCAGAGCAAGGTACAGATATTACATGTTCCAAAAGGTCTCTTTGTTTTAAGAAATTGCAGTTCACAGAGATGGAAATTCATAGGATTGGTTTACTTCATCCATGTATTTAAGTATCTAAAGGGGGAGGTGCCAAGAAGATGAAACCAGGCTCTTCTCAGCAGTGCCAAGCAACAGGACAAAAGGCAATGGGCAGAAACTGATACACAGGAAGTTTCACCTCAACATGAGAAAGAACTCCTTCACTGTGAGGGTGACCATGCACTGGAAAAGATTGCTCAGAGAAGCTGTGGAGTCTCCCTCACTGGAGATATTCAAGAACTGGCAATCCTGTGCCATGTGGTCTGGGGTAACCCCGCTTGAGCAGGGAGGTTGGACAAGATGACCCACTGTGGACCCTTCCAATCTTCTGATTCTGTGAAATGGTTCAAGAGGCCTGAACCAAATACTGATAGATTTAGAGTGATGCCCTTCACCTCCTGGCAGCTGAGACAGCACTTCTCAGCCCCTCCACTGCCCTCCCCCCCCCCACGGGTCCCACTCTCAGTGGCTCCCCACATGCAAGCACATTGACCCCTGAATCTCCCTCCAAAACTGGTGTTCCCTCTTGGGATGTGTAGCCTCCTGCCAAGTAAAGGACACGCGGGGGTTACTCCCAACTCATGCTCTGCCTGGAGCTCGGCGCTCGCCCCTCCCCGCCCGCGGCCACACCCGGGTGCCCTCCCCGCACCACGTCCTGCCCGCACCTGCGGGGCTGCTCCCGCCCGCGGGGCCGTTGGATCCGGCACGTGACGCTCCCCATCCATGCCGCCACTGCTGGTGATTCATTGGCTGTGGCGGGACGCNAACAGGTGTCTGAAGCGCTTTGGAACAGAGACCAGTCCACTCCCGGCAGCTTTAAGGTCTGACGTGCTCCGCTAATTTCATTTTATTTTAACTAATAATAATAATAAAAAAGGATGAGGTGGCACTCTTCGTTTGTATGACATAGAAAATGCCGGCTCTAGAAAAGCTTGTATCTCCTTTCTGAATTCGTAAGGTAGTGATTCCTTCTGTATTCAAAAGCAAAAGACCTAGAAAGCACAGAGCTTGCTTGGAATACATGGAAATTATTGGCAGAGTCCCCCGATTGTATGTTGTGCTCTGCTCTGACTGATGAGCATTTGAATTAACTTAAAATTTGAACCTAAAACGTTTGGATGGGGGCGGGGGCAAGAAAGAAAAAAAAGCAAGATAAATTTGTTGCATGTTTGTTGTGGTTTTTTTTCTTTCCCTTTTCCTTTTTTTTTTTTCCCAGATGACATCTCCCTCCTTGTGCACTTTCAGACTGAAGGGGTGACATCCCTCCTCCATACCATACAGCCTTTTGATCACTTCTCCTGTTCTCAGTCTTGCCTTCTTCCCTTTCCCTTTCTTCCTTTCTCTAGTCTTTTGTTGATTCTCATACTCCTTTTTTTCCCCTTCTTCCTTTCTTCTCCCTTAACAGTCTCTTAACAGTTGTCATCTCAGCAGTCTTTCCCCCTGGTGAGCCTCCTCTGTTGACTGTGAGTGGTTTATAGGCAGCTCAGGTCCCTCTCCTGAGCAGTCTGCTGTTCTTTTTGCTGGAGATGTTCAATGACAACCTGGCAAAACTTTCTGACCAGTCTCTGTTCCCTGACATTTGCCTTGTTCATCCTATCATATCAGCCTGGTTCAGCACTTAAAGCTGGACAGTGACTGAAGGCATAAACACTACATTAGTCTGGNACCCTGTCCCACCCTGTCCCTTCCCACCCTGTCCCTTCCCACCCCGCAGCAGGGCTCACGGTGGTGGGTGCTCCCGGCTGGGCGGCGTGGGGAGCTCCGAGCGCCTCCAGTTCAGCCTGCGGTTAACAGGTGTCTGAAGCGCTTTGNCAGTCTTGCCTTCTTCCCTTTCCCTTTCTTCCTTTCTCTAGTCTTTTGTTGATTCTCATACTCCTTTTTTTCCCCTTCTTCCTTTCTTCTCCCTTAACAGTCTCTTAACAGTTGTCATCTCAGCAGTCTTTCCCCCTGGTGAGCCTCCTCTGTTGACTGTGAGTGGTTTATAGGCAGCTCAGGTCCCTCTCCTGAGCCGTCTGCTGTTCTTTTTGCTGGAGATGTTCAATGACAACCTGGCAAAACTTTCTGAGCAGTTTCGTCTCTGTTCCCTGACATTTGCCTTGCTCATCCTATCATATCAGCCTGGTTCAGCACTTAAAGCTGGACAGTGACTGAAGGCATAAACACTACATTAGTCTGGCATTTCTGTGGCAGGCATAGCTGGCAGAGGGATGGGACAGCAGTGGCAGTGCTGTCTCAAACTGCCTCAGCAAGGCTGGTTGGACTTTGCTGGAGAGAGCATTGAGGTGCTTCTGTATCCAGGTATGTTTCCCAGCCCATTGCTCTGTCTTCGAGCTGCACCTGTTTTGGTCTGTCCCTCTGATTGGAGCTTTCCCTGTATACCCAGGGATGCAGGTTTACATAACTGCTCTGGAAATACATAGATGTTTTGGCTTCTGCTTGGAGATAATCAGGTAATAGTCTCAAATTTGGTTTGTTTTCCTTGTTCATTTGCGGTTTTCTATTCAAGTTCCTAACTAGAGAGTCAGGATAATTTTGACAACAGGAGTAAACAGCTGGAAAGATGCCAAGGGAATGGCAGATCTTCATTGGCTGAGGACAATCTCCTTCCATTCTTCAAAAAAATAATGAGACATACTGGGTGTATCACTCACAATCAAATATGTATAAAATAAATCAAGCTATTGCAAGAAAGATTACTTTTTCTTTTAAAGAAAAAAATCTGGAATATGACGAGCTGGACAAAGTAATTTACTGCATAGTCTTTTGCTGATCATCCATGTACACTTCATGGTGGAAGAGGTTTTGAGTGAAGCACAGATGATACTCTTGCAGCTTGTTCAACACTTTAAATCAAATTTCCAGCCTTTGAACTATAATAGCAGCAATTACTGGCACAATTTTATTACAAATAGATGAAGGGTTTATTCTGCATGTTCACTGCAATGGGCCACAGTTGCACTGTTTTAGTGATGTTTCCTTGGCATCTAGTTACGTGTTTATAGCCTAGTGTAACACAGAGATGTGGCAGGAATCAGGAATGGGAAAATGCAGATGTGTGCCTGTGAGATGTGTACTGCGGTCTGATTTGCCTGAGAAAACATTTGTATTTGAGGCACTACAATAAATCGTTTGCTTCTAAGCAGTGCTGGAGGGAATAATTAGATCTAGAGAAAAAAAAACAACAGTTCTTGTCTGGAAAAATCCAAAGCCAGTTTGACTTTTAATGAACAGCTTAATTTCAGTGAGTGCTTGAAATTGTCACTGAACTGATTAAGGCAAAATTTCTGCATCATGTTGTCGGCTAACTACAAAAGTTCAGAAGATGTTTGTCACACAGGTGTGGAAGTTTTTTAAAAAAGCTATATGATTTTACTTTATTAGTTCTTGAGGAAGTGTAATACGTAATTCAAATTGAATTATGTATTTTCAAACTGAAAAGCTTAAGCGTTATTTTGCATCTGAGAGATTACGGTTTGCAGACCCTGTGTGGGTGACAGCATAAGCTGAAGATTTTTCCACCACAGCACTGTCAAACCCCAGCTGTGAGATACCCAAGTGTGGGAGTAGCTCTGACAAATGGTCTATTGTCCCTGGGAACAGAACTATTTCTGCAGGGAGAACCACTGAGGAGTCAAGAGCTGCTATGGGAGGCATGCTGTGGCCTGTACTTCAGACCAGATGAATGTTACGTGAAGATTAGGGTCTAATTTTGTGATGGAGGAGAGAAAATCATACTCTTCTTCCACTCTCCTTGTTAGCCTTAGCACTGTGGTGGCTCTTTCACTGTTACAGAGCTAAAACAGAGGTATGAAATGAGGCCTGAACACACTGATCCATTTTCTGGGCTGTACAACTCTACAAACATCTGCTCTGCATTTAAACTTGGGGTTGGCGCATTGTGGTGGGACTCCCTGGGGGGGTGGTAAGGGTGGCCTGTGCAGCAGCTTCTGCAGGGCATGGGGCATCTTCAGGCCCAGGGAACCAATGCAAAGGGAGTTCAGGGAATTTTAGCTGTTTATCAGTCCTGAGTTTCTCAAGAACAATCACACAAGAACAGTTCCTTCTTTCAGCCTTGCCCCTGTTAAAAATTTTTCCTTGAAATAGTCCTGAGTGCCTTGTGTTCTTGGATTTGGTTGTTTTTTTGGCTACATGGAACACTATGCTTCCAGTGCTTCTTCACAACTTCCAGACAAGCCTGAGTAAATCTAGTCTAGTAACCCTATGTACTGACATAAATCCTAAGCGAGATTCTTTTGTCTTCAAATTTAATGTCATCTTTTAGTTATTAAAAAAGATAATATTTGTTCTGTCCCTACTGTGGAGACTGTGAACAAGTAGAAGTTATTTTAAAAGCAACTAATGGGTACTCATATTCTGGTGGAGCCATTCTAGTTGACCTGCAGTGTGCTGATCAGTAACAGTGTGGAGTGGGGAAGCTTTCCATTCTCTCTGCTCAGAGTAAGTCTTCATATTGATACGCTAAGTGGGCATTAGTGTTTGCATATGTTGTTATTGCCTTTAGAAAAATAGTTGGCAAACTGTCTTGGTCCTTGCTAAATTGTACTTTGAAGTCACAATGTTATCACTCTTAAACTAATTACAACCACTAGCTATATGATTAACATGTAAATTGTCAATAATAGTATGCTGCAGCACACATATTGCAGGATATGAAGCATCAGTACCAAGATATTAAGCATTAGTACATGGAAAGATATTTTAATGAGAATTTGTGTGTGATGTATAAGTAGTCTATTGTTGGAATCTAGTTTATATTACACAGTTATAAGGATAAGAAAATATATGATATATGTTGTGCAATGTGGTAGTGTGAGACACAGATGTCTGTAACTCTGTTATCTTTGTCATCCTTAGTTCCCAGTCTAAACAGTGACTAAACCAGCTTTTTTCCCTCCCCATTGTTATAAAGTCCTTTTCTGATGAATCCAGCATTATTCTTGTTATTTTAGTACAACAGCTCTTGTAAATAATGCTATTTGTGAACATCAGTCACAAACATAATCACTGTTGACATTCTACTGTCTGTCCTCTAGAAGAAAAGACCAAGATATCATGCACTCAGAGTTGGCATGTATGATTGATTTTTAATTGTACAGTCAGTTTCCAGATATCTTTCTTTTTTTTTTTTTTTTGCTAGATTTCAGTTGTTTTTTATAGCTTGCTTTCCTCTCTTTAATTGCAGGTGGGATTGGGTATTCCCCTGAAAAGACCACAAGTTTCACCTCAAGTCCTGCCTTTTAGGGTCTTGAGAATTAGCAATTCTTGTGTCTATCATACTGGTAATTTCTCTTGCTCCAAAAATGAACAGCACATTGACCAGTCCATGTGGTTTTATTTTTGTGCATGCAGGTCAGCTTTGAAGGTAGTTGTTGCTGGTTACATGCAAGGCCAATTTCCAACACAAACAAAAACTGTCATGCTTTTGTGGCCCCAGTGATGGTGTAAGCCATGAAGTTGTGTTGCCGACATCGTGTACATTCAGTTTTGCTTTCACAGTGACTCATTTGGAAAGGTAAGTGTGTAAGAGTCTCACACAATGCATAGGTGATGTCCAGACTGATGCAAATAGTCCAGCTGCACAGTGTTTGGTGCCCTGCTGCTGCAGTTCAAAGGTGTGGATTTTGTGCAAATACAGCCTACCAGTCAAACTAGCTTGCTCAGGACCACTGGCAGCTGTCAGGCAAGCTGTAACCTTACAAGTTTTTTCACAGGTTACTAACAAGTTCTCATGAAAGTATAATTTGACTTCAGGAGTTGCAGTCAGGTGTCTGGGGGGAGTGTCTGGGTACCCAGTGGCATCCTTTATCTGCAGAGATCAACCCAACACTCCAGAAAAAGTCTGTGAGCACTTGCCCTTTTTAGTTTCCAGGATACTGATCTGCTTGAGTCTTCTGGTTTGCAGCACTGAACACAGCCTTGCTTTGGGGTTTCTCGAGTAATCAAAGTGAAGATTTTTTGATGCTCACTTACTTGCACCTGAAAGAAGTGAGCTGGAGAGAGGAAAGGCTGTTTGCATCCATACACATGAAAATCAACAGAGGGGCTTTCATGTTTGCCTTAAACAACTCCTCTGTGCCCCAGAAAAACCCTCAGCAAAGTCAATTAGAGGAGCTCCCTGTCATGCTTCAGAGCTGTGGGATGAATGACTGCTGTCTGTGCCTGACAGAAGGTGTGTTTGAGTGCATCTCCCAGAGGAATTCCTTCCCTGAAGCCCTTGCCTGGCACCTGAAGTCCCTCCATGATCTGCTGCAGCCTGACAACTGCACCTGGCAAGCGACTGGCATGCCACATCACTCTGATTTGCTCTTCCTCAGGAGATGCAAGGCCTGTCTTCACCCTGCTGGTCCTTGTAGCACCATGGTAGACTGGCTTTTGAAGTAGAACGAAAGGTTGTTTTTCATGTTTCAGGCTGAGGTTTTTGAGGTATTTGGACAGACAGAGCTTACAAGTGAGCTGTAAACTGGGTTGGGACAGTGCTTATGCTTAGCTGTACTGGATGATTTAGAGGCATGTTTTATATGTCGCTCAAAGCACAGATTAGCCTGGGAGCTGGTGACCCAGTTAGCACCTCTCACTTTGATAGTGGCTTGTCTACAGTGAAAATAAGTCTCTAAATAGTAGCAGTCAGTGGTGAAACTCTGAAACTTCCAGTCCAAACCTAAGACTAAACTAGGACTGATTCTTTGTATCCTGGAAGTGCCTGTCCTCCCCATAAACCATAATTGGACACTAGAGACTAGGCTGGGAGAGAGAGTTGCATTAATTCCATCTCCCTCTGCTTGAGGTGGAAGAAACAGCATTTTTCAGACTGTCCATATACCCTATTCTGAAAATTTCTGCTTGTGGTTTTTAGCTCTTTTTATACTAGAGGGAGGGAGGTGACTGAACATTAGTGATGCCATATGAAGAATATTTAAAGGAAAGACTTGTCTGGAAGGTTATAAAAGAGAAAAGGAGCCCTTAAACAGGACCGCGCTAATAAAATTTGTCAAGACATGTCATCAACAAAACATCGAGGAGAAGGGGAAGAAAAATGGTGGGAACCCTGTGTAGCACCATGAAGTCTCTTAGAGTGCAGCCACAAAATGAAATACAGACTCTTCTAAGGAACAACTGACAGAACTGAGATGGGACCAAACTAGGACAGGAATCTTAGGGGGTTTTTCTGTGCCATTTCCTTCTCCCAGAAGCAGCAGTTACTTTAGTTGATTAAAAATAAGAAAACCTCCGTCTAAAGCTTAATTAGACATTCTCTCTTTGATTCCAGGAATTAAGGTTTTCTAGTCACTGGAAAAGCAAAGGAGGAACTTATAGTGAGACTTAACTCTTTCTCTCTGTCTATTTCTTAGTGTTGAAAGTAGAGGATGGAAAACATCCTCAGCCATGAAGTGGATTGTCTGCTATAGCCATCTTTTTTACTTTCTCCTCAGTGCTTCAGGCTACTTACTCTTGCTGGAGGCTTTCTGAGTGGCTAGGGGGAGGGTGAGCATAATGTGGTGAATGTTTGTGTCCTGACCCAAGAGTAGGGTTGGTCACTTCTCTCCCCGTCCCCCCAGCCTTTCCTGCTTTCAGGTTGCTCATTGTGACAACTAAACTGGTTTGGGTTGAAAAATAGATCCATTTATTGGCTTAAAGAATTTATCACTTGTAAGTCAAGTTTTGGTATGTGTTTAAGGTTCTGTACATTGTAACTAGATATGAAGTTTACTTTTTCAGGCATAATATTTATTTTAAAGTGTTTGAGGCATTACTGCCAGCATTTGTTCATGGTAACATATTTGCAGAAAGAACTGTTTTTTGAAATTTGAAATGCTGTTCATATTTGCTGGGTGAATGTGTTTCTCATTTTGTGCCTGATTTTTGTTCTTTATGTAAGGCTCTCTTAGCACTTGAAGCCTTAGTCAGTCCTGCTGGGTTTTAATTGAATGCAAAATTGCCCAAAGCTCAACTTGCTTTTACAAATAGTATTTTGTAATATGTTTCAAGCTGGATGTCCTGACTCCAGCTGCTGCAGCAGTTGTTTGGTGAAGAGATGTGCTCTCCTCTAGTGTGCATAAAACTGTCTCATATTCTGAAAAAAATTACTCTGCAAAATGCAAGTCCCTAGTACAGAGTGGTGGTAATGACAGAAATATCTCTCAAGATAATTTAACGATGCTTAGGGTTGTATTGCAGTTTTGGTTAATCTGTGAGGGAAATCACTCTTGTTTTATTTTCCTTCCTCATAATGACATATTGACCCCATTTAAAAACACAGAGAAATTTAGGTTGGAAGGGACCTTTGGTGGTTATCTGGTCCAACCTCCTACACAAACCGTGTTTGACTAGATAGGTAAATTTTCTCTTGTACCTAATTTGAATTTCCTGTTTTCCAATTTTTGTCCATTGCTTCTTGCCCTCTTACTCTACACTTCTCTGAGAAGAGCCTGGTACCATCATCTCTGCACCCTCTGACTCTAACTGCACACAGCACTAAGGTCTCTTCTCCAGGCTGAACAAACCCTTAAGTTCTCCTGAATACTGTGCTTCAGCTCCCTAACCATCTTGGCGGCCTTTCTTTGGACTTGCCCTAGTGTGACTGTGTTTTTCTATAATTAGGGATACCAACCAGACACAGTGCCCCAGAGATGGTCTGACCAGCAGCGAGTACAGAAAAAACACTTCTGCTGACGTGCTGGCACACTCTTGTTAATTGAGCCCAGTACACACTTGGTGCTCTTTGCCACAAGGCACATGGCTGACTCATGTTCAGATAGTTGTTCATTGCAGGTTGTTCTCTCATCAGTCAACCTCCAGCCTGTACTGCTGCCTGGGGGCTATACCCTCCCTGAGGCAGGACTGTGCATTTACACTGATGAGCCTCACAAAATTCCCGTTACTCGCTTACTCCAGCTTGTCCTGGTCTCTCTAAACAGCAGTCTGTGCTCTAGCCTCTTGGCTGTCCCCCACATAATCTGTGAACTTGGTACATGTGCTCTCCATTTCAGAGTAGCATCCATCCCCAAGGGGTACCACTGACAACCAGCTGCCAGCTGGGCTTTGTATGGATAACGCAATCCTTTGAGCCAGGTAGTCTGGCCAGTTCTCCACCCAGATTTTTGTGACAGTGTTCATGAGGTTGGTGGTCTTGCTTCTGTACTATTTTTAAGCTATGAAACCTATATTCAATCAGAGGACCCTGGTTTTGATACTTGGTACACTTACAGGCATCTCTGTGGAGGTGAAAATGAGTTTTCCTCTTTACGTTGAAGAGAAGATCTGTGTTTAACCGGTGGTTAGCCAGCCAAGGCTGGAGAAGGAATGGGAGGGGATATGATTGCTTTACGTGATGAGGCAGTGGCTGCTCTTGGGAATAGTGATGAGTAAGTGATCCAGTAGATACGAAAGAATTCTTTCTAAAGCCAAAATATGTGCTAGAAGTATGTAGTCTCTCTTAACACATTTCATATCCACAGATATATATTGAGGTGCAAGATGTCTTCCCTGAGGCTGATTTCTAACAGAACCTCCCAGCAGGCCTTGTCTAACTCTGATTACACCTGGGACTACGAGTACTATGAGTATGGACCAGTGTCGTTCGAAGGCCTGAAGGCTCATAAATGTAAGTTCAGTAGAGACATCCTTTATTGCAGCTGAGCTTCCTGTCTTAATGTTCCTGCTCTTCACTTGTGACTGATTGTTGTACAAAAGTATCTCTCTCCTAATTCTTTGGATTCTTTGCAATTAGAGGTATTACTCTATTTGTGAGATTATTATAATTGTTTATTATCCTGTGTCCCTTTGTTGACTGTTTTTCTTGTGCATGAAAGAATCATGGATTTATTGGCTGTGGTAGAAGTTTGTCAATACCAATTTGCCAGAAAAGTTTACAACAGCAAACACAGCCAGTGCTGCTTCTGGTGACTACTCAGTATGATCTGTGTTGCTTTGATCTTGCTCCTGTTAATGGTCAAAAGGCGGTGGTGGACAGCCTTACTGCTTTTGTTTTTCTTCATAGAAAATAAAGCTAAGGCTTTTACAAGATCTAAAATAAAAGAAGAATTTTCTCCTTCTGGGCAAACTTTTATCATTGCAACTTTCCTCATAGGAGGAGTGTGCTAAATTCAGTGTTTCTTATAATATTGTTTTGCAGTAGAAGTAATAAGTGGACAATAGGGACCAGAGAGATGAAAAATATGGACTGAAACTGAGAAAAAATTTGGCTACCACAAGCTAGTACAGCTAGACCAACATTTATCTAAAAACTAGAGGATATCTTTTTGGATTTTATGATTTATATTTTCTAGAGGAGATGGTGGGGGGGACAAAGAAAGAGGTGGGAGGGGAAAAATAAGAGACAAACTGGGTTTGCAAGCACTTTGACAAAGAGTTTCTTTGTTTCTGAGCTGAATATTGTGTGAGAGGGTTTGAGCACTTCAGAGTATTGGGGAAAGGTGTCTATTTGGTGCTGGAGCACAGGTCCAGAGTGGGATACATACTTTCTGTGTCATGTGTCACAATGAGCCATTCAGGATGAGAAAAAGTAGTGCCTGCAGAGGCAAACAGCAGCCCAGAAAGGCTGATCTCCCTTGGCTATCTATGTGCAATCATGAGGTTTTGGAGAGGCTCTGCAAGGGACAGAAGAAACTTTTTGAAGTTACTAACACTTAAAAAAAAAAAAAGTAGAATTTGCTTTTTAGCCTCAGTTGTACTTAGCCTATTTCTTTCTGCACCACTCCCACCCCCCCCGCCAAAAATAGTCTGCTGATCAGTGCCTGTATTTTTACAGATTATAGGTACCTGAGAAACATAAGGTAGCTTTTGTCATGTTTCTAATTTTTTTCCATACTTCCACTTAATCAGAGGCCAAACCTGATTGCAGAGATTATCAATTGCAAGGGTTATCTGCAGTGTTACATACATACCTTCTTTATAGCTCAGTGTGTCAAACAGCATGATGGGAGAAAAAAATATAAATGATAGTTGCCTCTGGATTGCAGAAGGCATAGCTGCAAATCAGCTTTTGGATTGCCATTGAAGTGATTGCCAAGCTAAAAGAGGCAGCTGAGCTTCCCTGTCTGGCTGTGCTGTTCATAGAGCAGGAACAATCTGGACAGCTCTTACTAGAGAACAGGACAGAAGTAACAGCTGCTTTTCAGGTGGAGCTTGATGAAAGATATCATTAGTAGTACTGAATCAGTGACCTGGGAAGCCCCTTCTGGTTGGTTTTTGTTTGGTTTTGTTTAAGTTTTGTTTGTTTGATTGATTGGAGTTGGCTCTTTCTACTCCAGTGTTACTACAGGCATTCCTCAGAGGGCTGAGTTTAATCCAGTAAAGGAACAGTCTGTGTCTGTGTTGTGTATGGGATGATATTTCTTGACATGATATGTTCTTGGAATGCACCTTGCTCTGGCTATAACCAGCTGAGTTGAGACTGTTGTGAAATGCGGAGGCAATGTGATCAGACATGAACTTCTTTGAAATCCCAAGCTGAGGAGGAAGGAGGGGAGGAGGTTACACCCAGGTTGTATTATGAGGGAGACTTGAATATTTAAAAAGAAGAGGTGTTAATGAGTGCCTGTGACATGTTGGAGAGCTTAGGGGGAGCGGACTAGAGTCTAGGGGAGGCAGGCTGGCAATAACACCTGACCATCTGTAAAACATCATTGGCTCCTCTTAAAGATAGAGGTCTATTATTTCTTTCTTATTATTACTCATTTATTTGATACACACTGTAGTTCAGCCAAACTGAGAGGGCACTGTTTGCAACCATAGCATAAGAGAAATTCTACAAAAGAAAGTTGGAGGACACTTTTGGATTAATGTTGATTTAATTAACTATATGCAAGGGGAGGTTCCTAATATTTGATGTATGTACAAAGGAATTCAGAAGACTGTTTCTGAAAGCAGCAAAAAAAATTATTCAGAGTGATCTGTGAAGAAAAGCATTGACAAAACAATCTAATACACAAAAATTCATTTCTTAAAAAAGTGGAGGTGGGGAGAAGATGAGGTATTTGAATGTCACAATGACTTTTCAGGTATATGACTGGAAAGAGAAAAAAAGCAAAAACAATGTTTTGTCTGGGAAGGATTGAAAGCACGAACTAGAAATCAGAAAATCTGGGAAAGTAGGGACTAGATATTTTGTAAATTGAAGCTTTAGAAAATAGACAAAAATAGGCAGGAGATATTTGTGAGTGGCAGAGATAAGAACAATATGTTTTTTGTGCCTTTGAAACATAAAAAACCTCAGTAACACTAGAGAGGTAAAATAGGTAGGAATGATCGGGGGAGTCAGATCTGCTGTCAGGATGTTATGAGTCTGTTATGAAGAAAAGGAAGGCTGAAACTGCAATTTGAGAAAGTCATGGGATACTTTTACAATCTATTTGTAACTTGGGCCAGTATTATAAATGTAAGTGCCTCAGACCATAATTTTTTTGAACCAAAGTTGTGTTATGTATTGTTTACTTTGAGTAAGTGTTTAGAAGTGAGTAGGTTTGGATGATTTGCACTTAAGTGAGTGAGACCTAAATGAAATACCAAAGAGATCTCCTGCTTGACTTTTAAACAAATCCAAATAATCTAATTCATACAGCAGAGGATTGGAAGTGTGTCAGGAGGCACAATTAAGCAAGAAAGATGTAGCTTTATGCTCAGTAAACGTAGGGATTCTCTTGTGGAGAAGGAACACCAAAGAAACCACAAGACAGGCTTGTTATTCAGCACATAATGCTGGTGGGTTGACTTTTGTGGGGAGTAATAGTTTATCAGAGTCTTGATTTATTTGTTTTATTAAATTCTTTCTTCCCCTTAGTTGATGTGTTAAGTTTTGCAGCTTGATCAATATAATCTATGTGCATGTTTTTTAGTCATCTTGGTCACACTTTACATTCTGGTTATCAATGTAGTTGCATATCATTCAAGCGTGTCTGACTAATTGGTCATTACTAGCAGCTGTAAATTGTTAGGTGGTAAATTTTTTAATGGGAGTATTTCTTTTTTGATGACATTTTCAGGTATTATGAAGTCCAGTAGGATGGTAGATAACCAGGAGCTGTTTTCTATTAGTAGGGTCCAACACAAGGTACATCTTGAACCACTGCATGCAGGCTGCACTTATAGAATGGTTCTGAAAGGACTTTGGGGCACATAACATATGGAATTACAGAAATAAACTCATACCAGTGTGCATTAAGCAAAAAGGGCTACTACAAACTCTTCTGCCCCATCACAGAGATCTTTATTTGAACCACCCTCTAGTTATTTTACAGTGGGTGTTGAGAGGAAAAGATGTAGCATAGGAGAGATAGAATGAACATTGCAGTAGGCGACTTGAAATGAAACCTCCTTAGCTTACCAGAGAAAGGAATTAAGGAGCGACTTGACCGTGCTAAAGTATTTTCACAGGGAGAAAATCTCAGGTTACAGCAGGCCTTTTGACAGTGCAGGGAAAGAACAAATGGTTTAAGTTGATTTCCAGTCTCTACATCTGCCTTTTAGTGTGGAAGATATTTTTTGGGACAGTGATTAACAGCTGGGGTCAAGCACCAGGCAGGATAGCTGATTCCTTGGGGTTTTGGTGTCCTTAGTGAGTCCTGTAGGAAATTCAACAGTTCTTGCTGTGCCTGCTGCACTGGGTCAGATAAATCATCATTTAGCTTTACAGCCAGTGAGGACTTCTGTGGTTGGTAGTGGCTGTGTAATGAGGGGTTAAGGGTAGAAAGGATTCCTGTCCTGACCAAGACTTCCTTCTTGCATGTTTGTGCATTCACGTTTTATCTTCTTTCTAGTTTCTCTAAATATCAGTAAAATTCAGGCTAGAAATGGGAGTTTCAATGGCAACCTTCTGTTTAAAAGTAGATAATGATAAATTTGATAATCCTTCCTCTTTGCCACCCAGGAATAAGCTGCAGATTGTTTTGGATTTGCAGTCATGCTGTATGTAGAAGGCAACTTTCTGCAAGTGCACTGATCATTTTGTTTTCTCTTTTCCACCAGATTCCATTGTGATTGGATTTTGGGTTGGTCTTGCAGTTTTTGTCATCTTCATGTTTTTTGTCCTGACCCTGCTGACGAAGACAGGAGCACCTCATCAAGAGTGAGTCTGAAAATGGGAATAAGAATTCCAGCCTACTAAGTGGCACATCTAGTCTCTTGCAGCCCCCAAACAAGCAGTGACAGTATTGAAATTGCACTGGCTCAGTACTGTCTTGTTCTACTCTGTTCTTATGAAACAGTGCAGTCTATCTTCATTCAAACAATCTTAGCATTTTCATGTTAAAAGGGGCTTGATGGATAGGCTGCCAAACAGGTACAGGTGCCTTTAGATTACTGTTCTGCAGATAAATGGGATTGCTCTGGGTGAGCTCAAAGTATCTGGAAGTGTGAATGTTGATAGATAAAAATAAAATGCAGTGCAGATGTTAAATTAAGGACGCTGAAGTCTGACGTGTTTGTATGCTCAAGTCCAAAAGGTAGATATCAGTAGTGTTTACAAAATCTTCCCTTAACCCCCTAGGTCTCAGAGTGTCTTAGTGTCTGCTGAGAAATGCCAGTAGATGCTGAAGTACAGATCCACATTTGTTTAAAGCCAGGGTCCCCTGACAGTCCTTTATTTCTTATTCCTTCTGGCTGATAATTATGTGTAGACTATGCCTTGCCTCAGCGATTTATCTGCATTTGCACAGCACCCAGGCTGTCACTGTTCCTTCCTATGAGAAAGTTTGAACCCACATCTCCCCTCAGGCTTGTGTGTCATGAAGTAGAAATAAGAAGCCACTCCGAAGAGTGAGATCACTTGCAGGCAAGTAGCAATGATGAGAAGATGATTGTGAAAGGCAATTGTAAGTGCTTATTGCTTCCTAAAGCAGCCTATCTGTCTACTGGAGGCCCTTTGCTACTTAATCATATATAGACTGGCTCTGAAACTGCATGTCATAGAACATCTCTAGAGACAGGGCCACAAATAGAATGGACATGTCTATATGTTGAGCCTCTTCCATGCTCTTAAATTTTTGTTTCTGTGAGAATGAAATAGAAACAAAAAAATACATCTTGCCAGAACTGACTTGCTGGTATTTTTGTTTCCCTTACAGACTGTTATAAAGTAGACAGACCTTGCATCCAAATAAATTTAAAGTCCTCCTAAGTGTTGGTGTGCCTTTTCCCCAAGACCTTGTTAATTAGCTGAGCATCTGAGTCTGTGTCCCATGTGAATAATTTGAGAGGGGAAGAAGTGATGAAGTCAAATATACAACACAGAGAATTTAACATGTAAAAATGTACTTAGAGGTAGCAGAGGCCTGCTTCATATGTCCCACTGTTTTGATGCTTTTTTTCATCAATTTTCTTGGAACAGGTTGCCTAGAATGTTTGTGAAACCTTCATCTTCGTTCAACTTCTACATCCAAATAACCTGATCTGAATTCAGGGTTGGCCTTGCCATCATCATCAAGCTGGAGAGCTCCAGAAGCCCCTTCCATCCTAAAGTTTAATATAATTTTTCTTCAGTTGCTAAAGCTAGCCCAATTATTCCTTTTTGCATTTGTTTTAAACCCCTTTGCAGCTTTGGGACCTGTGTGCTTGAGTGCTTGCCCAATTACTACGTATGCTGAGTTGGCACCCTTAACAAATTAGAGCACTATTTTTTTGACATTTGAAATGAAATGTGTTTGGTACTGAACATTGGTCATCTGGGAATATGCTAAGTGCAGTGAATACTGTGTCCTCTTATTTTTGATAACATGTATATAAAAACTGGAGAACTCCTACCTGTAAAATCAGTGCAGACTGTGATTTCAGTTTGCCTGCACCTTCTATTTTTGTACCTGACTGGATTCTTCATGACTCGGTGTTTCATTAGCAGGCTGTCTTGCAGCCTCCCTTAGAGATAGATGTTAATGGGATTCCTAGGGAGAAAGCCAGCTTGATTGATGGATTCCTGGGAGAAAGCCAGCTTGACTGATGGATGTGTCTCTGCCTTCAGCAAGGCTATTTGGCTGTTCTTTAAAGTACCATTAATGTGAGAGATAAGTGTAACTGAGCTCAGATGGATGGATCCAAAGTAGAATTCTCTGATTTTTCTAGTAATATGCTTTTCCTGGCTCAATATAAAGAATTATGATAGGATGTATTTTTCAAAATTATATAAGATGTTCAGAATTGGGTACATTCTCAGACCAGAAGGTGTAATCAGTTATGGAAATTATGTCTTTTGCTTGTCTCTTTTATTTGCCTGCATATTAGGATTTGTAGAAGATGAGCTTGTGCAGCAAAAAAAAAATGTGTTGAAAATATTTCTGAACTTCTGTTTGAAAAATGCTCTCATTCATTACTCAGGAGAGGATGGCATGCTTTCTTTGTTTCTGCATTTGAAAATGTCTTTAAACCATTTTTTGCAACACATGCAAGAGTTTGTGTAGCCTATCTGTAAAAGATATTGGCTGATGTAACCTCAAAGCTTCATGCAGCTGTTTAGGCAGGTTGTACCACTACTTGCAGTAAAGGTGAAATGACAGAGATTTATTTTTTTTTCCAAAAAATCAGTTGGTTTTGGTTAAGGAGTCTAGGGTGAAATCCAGTCAGAGAAATGCAGACTCACTGAAACAAAAACTTCTACAGATACATGTGTTTTTGCTGAATACTTATTCAGGGAGGTTTCTCAGGTTCAGGGTGGTACTCCAGGATTGCTACACGTTCAGGATTGCTATATGTTCGGATCCCAAAACTTCCCCTTAGGATACCAAACCCTGATGTTTTGGAGGATTGGCTCCTTATTCATTTCCATAGTTTGCCAAGTTCCCCAGGTCACTTCAGGGAGTGATGAGAGAAGGGATGCTTAAGCTATAGAGGAATCTCTAGTGTCAGTCCCGAACTAGGATGTTCCTGTTAGTGTGATGTACTGGGCAAAATGGTCTGTACCCTGACAATGCACTCAACTCCAGTGGACAGAGCCTAGAGCTAAATGCTGAGTCCAGCAGACCAGAACCCAGCACCACAGGCTGGAAGATTCCCAAAAAAATGAGCTTGGGTTAGTTCACTGGCAACTGCTTGTTTTCTGTGGTTTTCAGTATGTGTGTTGCTCAAGGTGTCCAGCACTCACCTTCCTGCTTTCTTCTTGGCAACTTTTGGGACTCAGAGGATTCTGTTGGCTCAAATACTGCAAAAGGGATTTGATTATCCAGGTGGCTGTGCTCCCTTCCACAGTAAAACTAGATTTCTGAGGGTGCTTTTCTTATTTTAAGTGTTCTGAAAAAGGTATCTGCTGAGGTATGTTTGCATATTGTAATGAGCAAGACCTTGCAAGTTTCTAGTCCAGTTAAAAAAAACCCCAAAACAAACATTCCTCTCCAAAACACAGAGATAGTGTTTGTGAGTTTCAGAATCCAAAAATATCACTGTATATTAGAACTCAGTGTTCCCTGCTCATGAACACAGGATCATTCCTTATTGAATGCCCTCAATGTTCTGAGTCATTGTAAAATTTATTGGCATATTCTATTCTTCCAGACTAGGTTGCTGTTGCCAGTCTTGTGTGCTCTTCTGCACTGTCAGCCTTTGCTGCAACACTTTCCACACTTATGAAGTAATTTTACTTCTCTAGTTTTTAAGCTTCCTTCTGCAGTCACTTCTTCCTAAGCTTACAGTGCTTGTCCTTTCTGTGTTAATTTGCCACCTTCACTGTCTGTGCTACCATACTCTGTAGAAACTCTTGGGACAGATTTGCAAAACTATATATGAAACTTTTATAGTGGTGCTTTCTGTCGCATTACAAAGATATAAATGTCAGTTGTCAGTTCTGAAGGCTACCACAGAATTACTCCAGTTTGTTTGCCTCCTGGTGTGTACACAGTAGATTATTAGTTGCTGCTCTGTCTTGCATCAGTTTTAATGCTATTCTTCTAAAAACTTCACTTTGACATGCAGAGTGAGCCAACACAGTTTTGACAAAGTAGAGAACTGCTTTGATTTGAGGGCTGGTGGAAGTGGTTTTGTTAGGACAGGATTCTCCTATCATCTAATGGAAGTAAATTAGCATTTAAGCAGCAGGGATCCTTAAGGTTAACTATTGCCTGAAAGACTAATGGTAGGTATCCTGTGAACTTGAAGGTTTTAGGGGTAGGTTTCTGAAGGTGTCATCTGAGGCGTTCAAAAGCATGTAGGCACTTATCTCCTACTGCAGGGTTGCGGGAATTAAATTACAGCATTTCTCTGAAAAACTCTTAAGTGCTGGATGCACCTTTAGACATCCAATTTTCTGACTCTAGTGTCATTTGCTTCATGTTCAGATGTAAAAGTATGATTTCTTAACATTCCTTAACAAAATTTACATTCTGAGAATATGTTTCGATTTCCATTGCTCATCCTCTGAATACCTCTACTGCATTTTGGATGCAAAAAACTTGCATTTTGTGAAGATAGCATATAAATTGAGCCTGAAAAAGAATGCATAACTATCTGTAAAGCTTCCATCTAGCTTGAGCTTTCCTCACCCCGAGGTGTTTATGGCTCCTGCAAAGTCCATGCAGGTTGGTGCTGATTTGAGCTAAAATTTATACAGAACACTCCCAAGAAATATGTTAAACTGTCCTTCCTGGACTATGTACCTGATTTGTTAAGACTGCCAGTCTTTAAAGTTCTTTAGTTCCAAATCTCCTTATTTGGAAATCTGAATGTCATTGATTGAAGTCAGTGAAAAAGATGCTTTGATGTCTGGACAACGAAGCACCCAAGTTATGCCTTTTAGTGAGAGCAGTGCTGCCCGTGCCTCAGAAAGATTTTATCTATCAAGGCTTTTTCTCCAAGTGTTCTTATAAGCCATTTTTAAAAAAAAAAAATTTACTTGATACTACTTGGTATCAAGCAAAATCCCTGAAGAGTATTTCTAAGCTCATTCAGTGACATGATTATTACAGTATATTGATTATTGGAAATGCCATTTAAGAGTGCTGGCATTAACTTATTCCTATGGAAAATTATTATGACAAATCAAGACTTAAAATAGTTTCAGAAGAAAATAATAAATATTGCTGGTTTTAAAAGTTAGTGGTAAATAAACGATACGATTTCCTTTCTTCCTGATCATAATGGTTGTTGAAACCACTGAATTTGCTGATAAGGACTCGAATAGTTCTACTTTTGTGTTGACTGTATTTTTCTTTTTCTTCCCTAGCAATGCAGAACCTTCTGAAAAAAGATTTCGCATGAATAGCTTTGTGGCAGATTTTGGAAGACCTCTGGAGTCTGAGAGGGTCTTTTCTCGTCAGATGGCTGAAGAATCTCAGTCACTTTTCCATTTCTGTATTAACGAAGTGGAACATATGAACAAAACAAAAGAGAATCAGAAAGGCCCAGGTCTGGAGAGTAATATCCACTTCCAGGAGGTTCCCAGAAGCAGTGGAATGTCTGAGGAAGACCTACATTGTCTTACAAAATTTAACATTCCTAACTTTGTGAACACTGAGCAGAACTCTTCATTAGGTGAGGATGATCTCCTCATCTCAGAACCGCCAATCATTTTAGAAAGCAAATTGGTCATGCAATCTTCCCGTCGGATCCTTGACTGAAAAAGTCTTTTACTTTAAGGTAAACGTTACTGTTATTGTTCAGTTTGAAGCCTTTCTTGGCCTTCTGCTATTTTGACAGAAGGTGTTTCAGACCTGTGTTTTTTATTGTATGTAAGACTGGCTGTGCTACTAGAATTCAGTTTAGACAAGAAGTAAAACACTAAATGCTTTATTCTGATGCCTTCTGTAGTCTGAACCTTTTGCACAGCATCACTTTTGGGTCTTGATCTTTTTGTTTGTTTGTTTGTTTCTTGTTTTGTTGTTTTTAAAGGACTGCTTACGATCAGTTTCTGAAGGATACCATAATAATTTACAAGGACTGTGAAGGCTGGAGCCTGGCCCTGGGAAGTGTATGAAAATTACCTGGCTAAGGAAAGTGTAAATCTCAAAGTGAGACAGATGCAAGGAATAAACAGGTAGCTCCTGCGGAGGTTCTGTAGCTTCTGCTACTCCCAGTAAGCATGCCTGACGCTGAGCAGCACAGTAAATATCTGCTTGGGATTAACTTCAGTTTCTGATTCCTAACTGCTTTTTGGTGCAGGTTAAACCCAATTTAGAAAGCTTCCAGAGGGAATACCTTGCAAATTAAATTGTTAGGCTGCAGTGTTTACAAAATGCTATCACCATGTGCTGCTGAGTAAAAGCAAATTGGTGCCTGTAATTATAGTACTTCAGAGTGACATTCCAACAGCTGCCCGGTGATGATGTGGAATTAGTATTCTTCACACAAACACACACGGTGATCTGACTTTTTTTTTTTTTTTAATTGCTGATGTAAACTTCCAGCTCAGTAAGTGCAGGACTCAGTAGCTAAATCACAGGAAATTAAAAAAAAAATTCTTCTTTTGCAGGTGCACTTACTACATGCAAATGGAGGTGGAATGTTAAGCACGCGCTATATGTTGTTTATAGGCTGAACCTTTCTATGTTTTTTGGCTGTATAAAGAGCCCTTTCTTTACTTATGGGCGAGTGGTGGGCTAGCAGGCTTTGAGTTGTTGAGGATCACCTCCAAAAGGGAAGCTAAGCTGTGCTTGATCCATCTTCTTTTTGTACTAAATTGGGATGGTGTTTCAACTGTTCTCCCAGGGAAAGGTTTGTTAAGGAACTGAATAGGTGTAGTTTCAACCTGTATTTTTTAGGGACAGAATAAGGTTCTGAACCTTAGAGAGTACGTACATTATATTTCAGATTTCTTCAAAAGGTTTTAGAGCAAGCACAGATACAGAGGCACCAGGTTCAAGTCCTTTGCTTGATTTGGAGTATGCTCTGCAGGAAATTCTTAACTGAAAATAGTAGATGCCACAGACTGTGCCTGTTTTATTTTTTAAAGTTAACCTGCTTTGTATACAACACATCTGTGTCAGAGGGAAAATGTAGCAGTGCCCTGCTGATACATTTTTCAGACACTTAAATGCTGATTAATTCTCATTCCTTCACCTTACAAATAGGAAAAATAGCGAGTGGGTTGAGAATTTAAGGAATAAAAGAAGTGTAGGAAACATCTTTTGGTTTTATCTTCTATGCCCTTGTTATAAACCACTTATAGCTCAATTTCCTGTTTTCAAATGTGATTCTTACACAACTTGCTAGTTGTTTAAAGTAATGGGATTATACTTAAAACAAAGCCGAGACTGTTTAAAACTAGCAGATTATTGAGAATAGTCCCAGGAGAGGCCTGAAGTGAACCCTGTTTTAAATGAGCACAGCTCCATGGGCTGCAATGCAGATCTCCAGCTGAGGCACCTCAAATAAATGTTAACTATCCCATGGTTAAACTTTGTCTGAACTGAAGCTTACCATTTTTCATGCAGCAAGTTCTCAGACTTTTAATAAATGTAGATTTTATAGCCTATTTCTGGATGAGTGAGCTGCCTTCAGTAATGTTTGAGCCATTCTTTTAAATTTTTTTCCTTTGCCATGCTTGAATACAGAAATGCTGCTTAAAGGAGGGAAAAATCTGTATAGAATCCATCTCCTCTGCAATCAAGAAATGAAAGTTATTTTTAAAGCATTTAAAACTATACTTCATTGAACTATTTAGGTTGGAAAAAGATCTTTAAGATCCCCGAGTCCAACCATTAACTCAGCACTGCCAAGTCCACAACTGAACCATGTCCCCAGGTGCCACGTCTACACAAGTCCATTCTGTCTTTTTAAATTCTCCAGGGATGGTGACTCCACCACTTCCCTGGAAAAGCCTGTTCCAGTGCTTGACAAACCTTTTGGGGAAGAAATCTCAAAAGTTTCAGAAGTTACAAAAAAAATGCAGGTCTGATTTTAGAAAAAGGAATTGCTGCCATTCAAAGTAGGCTAAGCCTAAGCTTTTCCTCTGCTATCTTAAACCTTTGTGGCTTTTCTTTGGGTGTATAACTGATACTTTGGGGAGAAACAGGAAGCATTTTGTGCGTGGATGGTGGTGACAATGCCTAGATGAAATGTATTTAATAAAATGACCAAGGGATAGTGTCAATTTAACTTACAATACCTTTGGATTGTATTCTTAGTGTTGTTCTGAAGCATGTATTAATCCTGTAAAGCTGTTTAGGTGTTTGGTTCCTTCTTCTGTTCTTTCCTGATGATAATTCTACTTTTTCATCTTACATCCCTTCTATTTTTAAAACTCTTCATGCTGCTTTTTACAGAAAAATAACCTGGCAGTCCCCACTGTAGAGCTCCCACACCACTTCAGAGACACAGTGGCAGCAATACAGTAATTCAGTTTCTCACTCTGCCTCTACAATAGAGTCAAAGACAAATGAAGAGATTTTGTGCTTCAAAACCAGTTATTTTAAAGCTTTCCTTCCTTTTCCTTTTTGACTAACAGACATACTTTGCCTCAGAGGAAAGGGCAATGTATAACATGTTTAGAAAAACCACCTTTTCCCCCCAAAATGAGTTTGTTCACTCTGAAGTGACTATGAAGTGTTCTAACCAGAGTAATCCTTCCAAAGGAGTACTTGGAATTCAATGGTGTTTGAAAATGGAATTTTTGTGAGTTTTCTTACTCCCTGGCCTCAAGCCTCTTCTCAAAACTCACTGTAAATGCATCACCTGCAGCAGATTTAACTGCAGAGATAGACAGTTCCTCTAAGATAACTATGTACGCTTGTTCGCATAAACACATCTTGTGTTCTCTAAGAACTTACTAGGTCAAGTTATGTATTCCAGTTTTCAAAGGTGAATACTTGCAAAATGCTCTTCTGTGTAAGCACGTTTTAGTTCTGTACCTTTTTAAAAAAAAAAACCAAAACACCCCAAAGCCTACAATGCAAAATCAGAAAATGTCTACTCAAAGAGAAAAGACCCAGAAAGGTAAAACAGCAAGCTTCTCTACTAAAATCTAGTGCTATGCAGTTTCTGAGACTAAAAGGTGAAATCAACAATATATGTTTGTCATGCAGTTAAGTATTTATGCACATGAACTCTAAATCTTGAATACTGTAACACTGACAGTTTTTGCCACTTTTTAGCCTCAGGTATTGACAGGAAAGGCTAAGAAGTTATCACTGAACTTCCTGTTCAAAAGAGTCAGGGCAGCACTTGATGCATGGACCCCCTTCCCTGCAGAAGTGGATTTGCAGAGCTAGTGTCAGTATACCCATAATTTCTCCTTATCCCATAGTACAGCTATGCTGGAAAATAAAGAGTGGCAGACTTCAAAATGTATGATGTGCTCTCAAATGAAGTCTTCATCCATGATAACCTATTTAATTTGTTATATGAACAATTTTGACATGTTTCGGAGAACTGGAAATGGAACACATTGCTGCTGTCTCTGCTCCAAATGCCATGATGAGATCTGATTCTTTTCTGCACATCCTGTTTACCTCTCACAAAGGGAATGTCTTCTCTGTAATCTAGGTCACTGAGTCACCTAGGCAGCTGCTCACTTGATTTCTTAAAGGCTTCAAACATGACAATTCAAATTATTATACTCCACCTGCTTTGCTGTAAACAGAGGAATTTCAGCTAAACATTAGACAATGATTTAAAGACATTATGTTTGATTATTTTAATCCATCTATTATGCTGCCTCCTGGAAATGCATGATGAAATAGGACAAGAAGGTGAAAAACATACATGAGGAGTATGTAATTAAGTAATGCCTGAAAAGATCTCACTGAAATAATTAGTAAAAGCTAACAACTTGTTTTGCCAGCCTTTGCTCCATTTCAGGGTATTTTCCCCTTTCGGTACTGTGAAGAATGCTGGAGAGTCAGTAACTAATAACTTTAGCAGAGAACTTAAAACTTGGACCTGACCTACAGCCATTCAAGCCCAGAGAGAGTCTGTTCCTGTGCAGAGCATTCACTTCATGGTAAATGCCTAAAAACTGAAGACTGTGCTTCAGTGGGTGTAGAATTACATAAATACACGTGAAAACCATATTATAGCTTACAGTAATGGTAAATAATACTGTCCCTGCTCAGTAAGATAGACTCAAGAGAGAGAATTTAATTCAAACTATGTAAGATAACAGCATTTGCTGACCTGACCATAAAAATTTTAAAATTACCTGAACACTGAGGCAACCCTCTCTTTACGACCTAAGCATTAAACATTTGAGAGTTTCCAGTAATCAGAAATACTCCCTCTAGGATTCCTGTTCTAGGCAGTGCCCTAAAGTACCTTCATCCAAGACCTGACCTCTCTAGGAACACAAGGGTTGCTGTAATTTTTAAAAACCTCACACTTCAGGTCACACATAATACAGTGTTATGCATATAGCAAATTGTACAAGAAATAAATGGTAAGTAATAAATGGTAAAATTATTCAATTTTATCCTTTTCATTTGCAAAATGAATTCAATAAAATACAGCATATTTACACATAGCTGATATTTTATATACAAAGCATTATTATATTTACACATTTTATGTGTAAATGTATACAAGACTAATATTTGTTAGAAGAGGTCAAAATATCCACAGTAGAAATACTAGAAACATCTGAATATGGAACAACCAAGATTAGTTGGCAACTGACCAAGCTTTTTTAGTATTTATATACATGTGCATACAGTATAATTTTATTTTTGTGTATGTACAAAAAAAAAACCCAAACGTTGCACTTAGGCACTGTCTATGCCTATGTGGTATAATTTGTTACATTCCTCTGTTCTTTGTGCATGCCCAGTCACATTCTTGTATGAGAGAAAATGCACGTTTACTCTGGTCCCTGAAGAATATGATACATAAATACACATGCACAGGCCTGAACTATTTCACATTTGAATTCAACGCTGGCTTCAACATATACTACAGGGAACTGAAGAGTACATTCTAGTTTTTATCTTCTCTTTGCCCTAAATAAGTTTAGCTGATTGAGCTACAACCTCAATGTATGTGCTATGGGATTCTTAAGGACTTGCAGCACCGAAAGTTCAAACTAATAATTCACTGATTTACTGGCAAGCCATCCCTTCCAACCACCAAACAGCTATCTTGAATTTTCTTTATTTTAACTTACTGCTGCTTCCTTTTAGCAGCAGGTTTTTCATATATGTCAAATGTAATAGCCATACTCATATTCTCTCCTCAGTGTCCTCTCTGGAACAGCGTAGTCCCTGTAGCTTCAGAGGTTCCAAAGGCTACATTTTCTAGCTTGATGATTTTTCTTTTCCCTCCACTGGGTCCATTTCTTTCTTAAAACAGGAGACCAAAAGCTTAGCACACTAAAGTATGTGATGATGCAGTAGGACTTGCTCCTACGTGCTCCACAGCACAGGGGTAACTTCAGCAGGGTCTGAGGAGAGGGAGAAGGCAATAGTCTCTAATACTCTTTGTTACCTGCCATGATGCTTGTCAGTTCAGCAGAAAGTTACATCCACGTTTGGGATCTGGGTAGTGGATTACTCCTTTTTTGTCACTCTCAAGGACAATAGTAGCTTATCGTTTTTCCTCTGCCCCCCTTTCTAAGTTGCTCAGTATTTTAATGCTATATTTGCTCATCAACACATCCCTGCAGTCTGAGCTTTAGCACATTGTCTTCACATCTGAGTGGCCTCTGTCAAGATCATCTATAAAGATACACTACTGCCAGATCCTGAACAGCCCATTTGTAAAAAACTTATCAATATAGCCTTCCCTTTTAAAAGGCATACCAATAACTACTCGCATCCTGCATTTTATAGCATTTTTATAATTTGCCCTGTGACAATTCAGGTAGACCCACTCTGCCATGATTCTTACCAGCACAGTTGGAAATATCTGAAAAGTAAACAGTTTGAATCTGAGCATCATCAAGGAATCCCTGCTCTGCTCCAGCCTTCCAATAATTCACTAAGTTGGAAGGGATTTTAAAGATATGGGAAGGAATACTACATGAATTGGAGGGACAGAAGCAAAATGTTAGACAAAGATGATTTTCCTGCCCTACAGAATGATATATACTAACCAAACAAATCAAACAGCTTATTACTCAAATTGTTCACAAAGAAATCACTATAACACAAATTATAAACAGAAGTTGAAAATATTCAGGCATGTCCAACAGTATCTGAAAAAGGGAATTTTTCAATGGTAATTGAACTTGTGGAATAACCTCAATATTCCTATTATTTTTTTAAAAAATTGCATGTAGCTTTATTACTAACAAAATATAAGACAAACAAAATGATTAGAGTATTGCTTGATGCAAATCTACCCTTGGATGTGCAAGATTCCAGATAACATCAGAATGCAATTAATGTGTGTTACATTAATGAGTTTCAATAACATTTTCTATGCATAACTTGGAATATTAAAATTCTACTTCTCTAATCAATTAGTACCTAATCATGTCTTCCAGCAGCTGTCTGTCACTCTGAATCCACTGGAATCAGGTGCAGCAATAACAACCCCTTGTTTCTGCAGTTCATGTAAAACATCTAATATTGAATCCAATTCCATTCGAAATTTTTCCAGTTCCTGATTCTTCTGTTGTGCCAGTCTTCGCCACTTCTCAGCCTCGTGGGTTTGCCTTGCTTCAGTAACATGTTGTGTGAGTTCAGCTGCCTGTAAGTTAGAAACAAGTCAGCATTGCCACTTCCTAGCCCCTTTGCAAAAATACACCACTTCTTTTTATTTGGTGCTGAGTCTCAAAGCCAAAATGTTCACGTTAAATGGAAACAATTTGTTCTGAATATTGGAAAAATCATTCCAATGGCAACAAATTCTTTTACATAGCTCCATTAATGACAGTAGGGTAGAATCAATTCTTGATTAATGAGCCTCAGGAGGATTTAACTTATCCTCTCCAAAGCAGAAACTAAAGGTTTAAGACAAAGCTAAGCACATGACATAAAATCCTCTCTAATAAACTTTTTGAATTACCATTTAAATGTATTAATTAAAAGAATGTTCTGCAAGACAAACAAAATCTGATGATGTATTGTAGGCTACTACTATACTTCTAAAACACAAAAGTCCTACAAATTATAAGAAAATGTCCTGTAGTCTCAAAGATTTGATGCTGTTGCAGATAAAAATCTGAATTAACTTTGACATGAATCCCTGACATAATCCTATTAAATGACACCAAAAAAAAGTGTAATAAGGTATAAAAGTCTCCACACCACTATTAATGGTAATAGATTCTTCAAGGAAAGCTCTACACTTAAAGGCCCCAATTATCGTATTTGCAGTTTGACACTCCTTGCTTAGCAATTACCTTTTCTACATTGTTCATTTTGGTATCACTCATTTGGGGGACTGATGATGTCTCAGTGCAGATGGTGAAAAACTTGGATAAACGAAACCCAAAGCTTAATGCATAACAAGGGCAGCACCATGAAAAATGGAACTACTTAGTAGTAATTATATATACACTATTATTTCTATTTTTTAAAACAATACACTGCAAAACATCTTAGTAAGTACTAGAGGTGTATTCAGTGAGTTAGATCCCAGAGAAGGTAACAGTAAACACTTAACAGAAATGGTAAAGAAATCCTCACATTGTACAAACCCAAATGAATAGCATAAAAATGAACTGTATTACAGTTGCCTTTAGCAGGACATAATGTGACCAAAAATAATAAAATCATCAGTGGCAGCAGGGTTTGTTCTTAACCCAATGACTTGCTTAGTGCACAGCTCTTTTTTGGAAAGGAAATGAAGTATGTGATGTAGAAATATATAACAATAAAACTTCCTACCACAAAAAAATTCTGTACATAGAAGTGTATTCCTTGAGATCTGGTTTTAAAATTGTAGAACAAACCCCACAAAGAACTACTACAGAGCTGATGATCTTTCTGTCCAACTGCCCGTTTTTGACTTCGTGTATTTAAGTAAAACCTAAGTTAAAATACTAATGCAAGACAGTCATATATTTCAGCGATGCAAGTGTTGAAAAAATATCTATATGGACTAGAAAACTCTATCCGGGTTACAGAAACTATGGAGACCACGACATAAAGATGAAAAGTCAATGCAAAATTGTTTTACACATTCAAGCTACAAAAAGCTGTATCACAGAGATCCAATCTTCAAAATCCCTGACTTTTAGTTTGTGGAAGATAAAGGTGTTTGTTTGTTGTTTCAGGTATTAAAACCAGTATGTGGTAGACTGCTATAAGATGTTTCTACACTTTTAATGCAGCTTTTCTGAATAGTACTGCTGGGACTAGAAAATAAAATTACAGTTCAACCAAGGAATATATTATAGCTTAACAAACTGTGCACTACAAACCCTTGTCACTTTCCCAGTACCTTGCTTTCACTGTGTAACTGAAATATGAACTAACCAAATGATACAAGAGACTTCCATAGGTCCTGTGACCCAACCCTCTGCAACATCAAGGCCTTCTTAGATCAGGTTGCAAGCAAGTTACACACCTGATAGCTGAGTCATGCACAAGCAATCTGAATTAGCACAGCAAGGATGAGCTAACTGGGGCTGCATCTACATTCACTTGCATCAGCAGGCACGAAAGAGAAAACCGTGGCTGTAGAAAAAGCACTTGCCCCCCTGCAGTGCCAGCTAAATAAGCCTGTGCAAATACCATAAAATTACACTTAAACCAATAAATTGCTCTTGGAAGTAAACACAGTTAATACTCTGCACTCAAAGGCGTACCTTTTGAATTGCTTGCTCTCTTTCAGCATGTCTGGTCTCTATATGCTTGATTTTCTTCTCCAGGCACAAGAAATGTTTCATTTCAGGACTCTGGCTCTCCTTAGCCTCTCTAAGTTCTTCCAACAATTTTGTCACCTACAGTTAAAGAGAATTGATGAAAATAGTTATCATTGTGTTACGCAGTGTATAAAACAGATTCTTTCCAAAATGTATTTGCACTGTTTAATCATTCCATTCAAAAGCTGCAGAAAGGAATACATAAAAAGTCATTTAATGTGTATAAGTAAATTAAAGCGGAAACATTGAAGTCTTTATCCTTAATTACATCCCCTAGCTCCCCATAGCCATTATATTTGAGAACTGCTAAGCCTCTTCAAACACTTGGCTCTGCTGTGGAATTCAAGTAGCTGGAAGCATTGTGTCTTCGTAAGATGTTATCACTCTTACTGAGAAGTGACTGTAAGTTGGCTTACTATTATTTCCAGTTTTTAAGGTAGCTTTCTGAAATAACAAGGCCTATGGTAGTGCACTTTTGCCTGTCCACTACTCCAGCAACTTTGAACCTGTAGGCCAAGTTTGGCCACATTTGGGAGGGGAAGTCTTTGTTTCAATAAGGTCCATGAAACCGAGTATCTGCTGCTTGGCTGCTGAGTTGCGCCACTGAAGGCAAGGGCTGAGGTGTGATCTCAAGTATATAATTAAATATAATAAAAAAATAATGCTGGAAAGATGTTATGAGGGGGAAAAAGCCCCAGGAAAAAATGTGGTCTGTGTATTTTGCCAGAAAGAGAACCATGTCAAATACAATGCTGTGCTATGTGCAAGCTGTTATGGAAGAGAAATACACAGCTCATGGAAATCATCCATAAATAGCATTTCTGAAATTAGTATTCAAATAACAATCTTCCAGGAAGCCTCAGGAAAAAAAATTGTCTTTTTTGAGGTACCACCATTTTAGACAGAGGACTTAATCCTGTTACCAGTAATGGAGTTTTCCCTATCATTACTAATACTGTTTGCATGTTTGGTTGTCTTCTTTCTTTACCTCAACTTATTTAACCATTTAATGCTTAAGATGTATTTTACAAGCAGCACAGCAATCATGCTAGAAGACAAAAGCAAGGCCTGATGTAGATATTTTTCTCTGCTCAATCTTGCAGTGATTTCTGTAACAAAGACACTCCTTTACATTTTATTATATACCAGCACTTAGAATTTGGCCTGTAACATGGGGGTTAGATTGGATGATCACTCTCTTAAACCACCACTGTCATTAATAATCTGTAAAGCAATCATAGAGGAAACAAATAAATAACATTTGCTTCATTGTACTCTTGCCCTGTTTTCCCAATAGTGAGATCACTGGAATGCACAAGCTTTGTATGGAAAAGCAACATCTATCACTGGATTCTTAATATGGACCCAAAGTCTCAGCCTTTATTCTGCGAATACAGAACTTACTTAATACATCTTTTTTTCCATCTACAAAGCCTCACTTTTATACAAATATGTCACAACAGAGGTGGAATTTTGCATCGGTAAGATTAATACTGAGTGGGTTTAGTAAGCCTAAGATTAATTGCGTTTAATAGCCCTTGAAGGTTAGAGTATTATCAAAATTAAGTTTAACTTAGTAATGTTCTTACATCAAGGAGATGGTGAATTAAGGATAGGCACAATGCTGAGACAGGCTACATCCTCTTTCTGAACAGGCGGTAGTAACAAAAAGACTGGCAGTACTTCAAGCATAACAAAAGCGCAGCCAATAATTTAAAAAACTTCAGCTAAAAGATGGACAGCAATTTGACATAACATTAACCCAAAGGTAAAAATAAGAACAAGTGTAATTTTTACATTATAAACTACTAATAGAAACAGAAGATCAGAAAAAAACTATATACCCCTCTCAAAACCCACTGAATTTCAGAACTATTACAACTAACTTGCCCTTTCTAAGAGACCTTAAGTTTCATAGATAGCAGGGAGAAAACCCAGAATATAATCGCCTCAATGAGTTTTATGGCAATGAAGGATGAAAAAAGGAAGGCTTTATCTGAACATAGAACTTGAAAATAATAAAAAATCCTCTCAATAGGGAAGATGTCCTGTGGTCTATTTACTATCCATTACAACTCTCAAAGAAGAGGCTATGAAAGCATGGATTAAGCTGCTGATCAACTTTCACATGAATATAAGACATTTCTAACAAATTAAAAATCATAACGAAAAAACCCAAAACAGCTCAAGATCCCACCTTCTGTTGTTCTCTTGCTTACATTTAAATAACATATTGCATTCTCAAGTACAATTGATGTAGAAGCAGCTGATAAATATACCGTTTCTAAGACTTGTTTTACTATGTATTATTTGAGGCTTTACAAGGATGGAAGTGAAAACTCATACTAGAATATGGTACCCCCAATTCAAATTTCAATATACCTCTTTTTGTAGGAGTTGCTCTCGTATCTGGGAAACTAAAAGAGCTTCCTGATGTCTCTGTTGTTCACCGACTTGTTCTTGAAGATGTTTTATTAATAGCTACACAAAAAAAGATTAAAAATAGGTGGTCATTAACATACATGCCCATGACAACATCTGAAAACCTATGCAGGAGAAGTACAGCAAAAATAGAAACAGTATTGTAGTACTGCAGGTGTAAGTGATGTGTGTATTAACAATACAGCCTCTAATATGTGTGCATGGTAGTTAATAGTCCTCTATATGGACTGTTAAATAGCACACAGGTACATATATACTACATGAAAACAAGCCTCAGTCTTCACGTAATGTTTCTCATTAAAAAAGTTCTTAAATAATATGAATGCAATAGCTCCTTCATATTGTGTGTAAAACTAAGCCCAGAAAGGCTGTGGAATTTCCCTCCCTGGAGATACTCAAAAGCTATACGGACACGATCCTGAGCAACTGGCTCTGGATGACCCTGCTGAGCAAGGGGTTTGGACAAGATGAACTTCAGAGGTCCCTTCCCACCTCAGCCATTCTCTGTTTCTGTGAATACAGTGGCACAGGCCAATTTTTAAAACAGTAGGTTCTACTTCAAAGAAAAATAAAATTATAGTAATATAGAAAGAAGTAACTAAGATATCTTGATATCTATATGTAATCAATGTATCTACTGTATGTTACCTCTTGTGTTGAAATTCTGTTGTTTAGTTCAGCTACTTTAGAAGTGGAATGCTCCTTTGCATGCTGGCAAACAATCTTCTCCACTTCTCTCTGATGGGAAGCTTTCAGAGATGCAATGTATTCTGCTGTGTCCTCCTGTATTCTGAACAGAGTGAAGGGAAAATAAGATGTAATAAAGCAGCTACAGATAGTTTTTTCAAAAATCCAGTAAAGTTTCTGACTTGAACGTTCAAAATATCAAAAATGTTAAGGGCAGCAAGTCTTTGATATTTTGTAACAAAACCTTTCAAGATAGCACCACCATTACTACTTCATTACTTGCTCTGGAGGAATGACAAAAATGTTGAATATGTGCCTTATTTAACTGGAGGCAGCTAGGACACAGAAAATCCAGTCAATTATCTTTTTTGGCTCCTTTTATTAAAACAAGGGAGAGAAAATACATGCTTTTAAATCATAATGCAGCTATTTTCTTTTAGGTACCTATTTTAAAAAAGAATGTGTTGCAATCTAAATATGCCAATTTCTCCTACTTTGATGAAGGGATTAAGAGGGACTACGTGATGTATCCAAGTTGGCCAAGGAAATCCCACTGAAAGCATACCCCAGTTTGAAGAAAATTATGGATATCAAATATTAATGCTATATACAACACAAAGCATCTAAGATATAATGATTTGCAGTGACATATTTTTACTCAAAAGCATAACAAATTGCAGTACTAATAAAAGTATTATTATAGGTTTGCTTGTAGAAAGAACTGTGCCAGTTCACTGCTTAAAAAAAGAAACCAAACCAAAACAACAAAAAACTCCATGAAACCCTCTCAAAGCCAGAAAACAAACAGTACAAAAGAAAGTATAAGCCAGCTTCACACATGGCTGACATGCTAATGTGCCACTTCAAATCTGCATGAGCCAACACTTCAACAAGGTTTTTAAAGAAACACATTGAGCATTTACCTCCGTATGTTATTTTCAGAATAAGCCAGTGCTGCTTGAGACTTCACCCGCTGCTGGCTCATTTCTAGAGACAATCTCTCTAGCTCCTCTTTCAGCTGTGCATTTTCTTGCAGAACTTCAGAGAGATGAGAATCAGAAGAAGTATGTGGTTGGTATACTTTGTTGTCATTGAAAGTGCTTAGAAAGGGTCCACTGTTGTTGGAATTCCTTTTATCTGTTGCTGAGGTATTCTTTTCCAAGACCTCTGCAGAGTTTTCCTTATTATTGGGTTTATTTCTCAAATTATTATCAGACAACATCATCATCCTTTCTTTTTGAAGTTTCTCTACAGTTTTTGTAAGGTCTTGGATTTCTCTGTTTTTAGTGACCAGTTCTTCATTTAGTTTTAACAATCTGTCTTTTGTGTTACCTTGTTTCATTTTAGAGTCTGTGCACTCTAAGTCTTTATTATCATTTTTACTTCTGAGTTTTAACTGGGAATTTTGACTTTTAAGATTTTCAATTTCTGTCTGGAGGTTTCTAATGGTAGTTTGATGGATCTGAAGCTCCTGTTCAAGTTCTGTAGAAATGGCTTTATCACCATTCAGTTTTGGTGTTTCATTCATAAATTCATAGGCAAGTAGTTGCTCAAGCTCTGCAAGTCTTTGCTCATACTGTATCTAGGAGGGGAGTAGAAAGAGGGGAAGAAAGAGCAGTTTTGTAAGTGTGCTTTTATTATTAGCTCTTCCTATTATTCTTTAAACTTATTGCACATCTGAAGCAAGATTTCAAAAGACAGGATTCACATCAATATCACTAACAACACTACCCAATCTGTTCAGAAATTAGCAAGTGAAAAACCTGTCTGCTGTAAAACAGAATTACTCAAAATATCTCCTACAAAGTAATCTTATCACAATGGATGGAGTAATTATGGGATAGAAAATTGTATTGACAAGAAACTACTTAATTTTTATAGTATTGAATTCTCTCCAGATTTTACCAACTCAGAAAGGCAAAGTAACATCTTATTTTAGTATAGCAAGAAGTAGTTAATTTTTGAATTATTTGCCATGTCTCAGCTTGCAAACATTCCTGTCATACGCTCAAAATTGTACCTCATATTTTCCAAAACATCTTGAATTCTAACACATCATTATTTTTATTTATTTGTAAGTATGAATTCAGAGACACACACAGAATCCTTCTTGCTAATGAGCAAGCTAATGAGCCTGGATGGCCTTTGAGGAAAGCACGATGAGTGATACAGGTGGAGAAAAGGGGGAACAACTGGCCAATGCTTTCCTTTCCTGCTCATTAAGCACCTGTGCAGTTCACCTTTTCCTCCGAGTAAAATGCCAGACTTTCATCCTTCCTAACACAAGTCCTCAGGCTCACAATCATGTAATTTTTGGATAGAATGTTTAGTGTGCCCCAAAGTTCCCTGCAGAAATGCTCTGTCAGCAGATCTTTGAAACCAGATTCATGGTACAGTGAGGAATTAGGTAAGCAGCTATTCTGACTTGTAGGGTAAAAACCATTTATCTTAATTCTAAGAATTAAGTTATTGTGCCTCAAGAGCTTGTCCTCTCAGTTTCCATACTACCATAATAATTTCAATGATATTTTTATCTTAGGTGCTGAAGGTACTGAAATTCTGGTTAAAAATTCTTTGAACATTTTTTTTCCCTTGAATGTGGTCTCTACCTTCAGTTTTAACCACTGCCCTGTGTTAGAACCCAGTAACCTTGTGACAGTTACTTGCAAAGTGCACTGCTCTACAAGGCTCCAACTTTTACCTTTATTTTTTGGAATTGTTGCTCCATGGCACGGAGACTTTTCTTAGCTTCATCATCTTTACCTTCAAGTTCTGTTTCTAATTTCTTTATTCTTCTCTCCAAAAATTCAACTGTATTTGTTTTAGCTGAAGAATCATTAGTTTTATCAGCAGCAGCGGCAGCATATATCAGAGCAGGCAAGGAATTTGGATACCTTCTCTTTAGAATTCCTTCCATTTCTCTGATCTATCAATTAGAAAATTGAGTTAGAAGTCAAAAAGAATAAATTTGCAAAGAAAAATGAACAGAAATAAGTGACAGTATGTTATCAAATTTTATTTACTTTAGCTGGGTGAAGAAAGAAAACTAGAGATGCATATATTGAGAACTATTTTACATTCTTTACATTTATATTACAGCTTACAGAAAAGCAAGGCTCATCTCTTACTGATTGACTTATATATAATCTTAAAACAAAATATTGCTCTGGTCTTCAGATTGCCTTATGTCAAAAGTACTAAGAAGGCAAACAAAAGGTCTTTAAGCTGAATATGGCTCTTAATGCTGTGAATACGTTTGCATTTTTTCTGGATTTACATTCACATTCTACTTTTCCAACTGTTACAGAGATATTTCATAGCAGTATTGAAATTATTCTCCCAGTAACAGATTATATGACTTTTATTTTGGAGTCTGCAATAAAGTAAAACTAACACCTTGCATGCAAGATCAATAACATGCTCCTCTCTTTTCCATGGATAAGGTATTCTTTGCATTAAAATTCTTCAAAGGCTCTTTTCCCATGAGTCCCAAATCTCTAATTAATGAAGCTGCTATCACATAAAATTCAGGATCCCACACTTCCACCTGACACTTCCTCAGTAGAAATATGGATTTTAAGGTCTCCACTTCCACAGTTTTCATGAATCTTGTAGGAATCCAATAAAATTTAAACCCCTACTCTTGAATCAACTTGTTTGAAATTGGCCATAATGTTAAGGGATTACTGAACATGGACAGAAGGCGTCTGAGAAGATAAACAGCAAGCTTTAGTTTTTGCCCTCTCGCCCCCCTTCCAAGAAATTCTAACCAGTATTTTAAAGGATTTTTAAAAAAATATCAGCTTGTTAGAAGACAGTAGTGAGAAGAGTTCTTTCTTAGTAAATACCTGCAGCTTTTTGTGTTTAAGAGTGTTCAATAACACAAGTTACTTTATCATAGAACTTCATGCGTTGCTTTAAACTTACAAAAGCACTGGTAAGTGTTCTAAGAGACCTTACCTGAAATAAAGGTTAAATGAAACACAGTTCTATTATTGCATACCTGTCGCTCAAGATCCTGAATTCTTTTAGCATCTGCTGCTCTGTCTCGCAAACGTTTCTTCTGTTGCACACACTGATCTCCTGCTTCAGCTCTCAGCTTCTCAACCTATCCAGTTTATGAGAAGATTAAATTTGAATATATATTCAAAGACATTGTCCTGTAGTATAAAAGCATTTCAAACACACACCATATAATGAAAGTATTCTGCTACTTAAAAACTGGTAATGGCAATTTCTGTACTAACTGATTCTTCAGGTTCTGAGCCTGAAGTTTTTCTTTCTACAAAGAAGCTGAAACTAGCTTAGGGAAATCTAGAAGAGAATTTCGTCTCCAAAATGTTCTTATCTCCATACCAGTAGAACTGTTTCTTTCTCTCATACTTTCAGTATGTTGGCTTGGTTAATAAGTTATCATGTGCATTCCATGAATTCAGGGTGAGTTTATGCTGTCATGAGATACAGAAACAGTCAAATGGCAACCTTGTGTTGTGCCTAAATAAATGCTGATTCCCAGACTGACGGGAAGAAACTGCAAAACTAACACTCCTGCACTCCCATGAAGTCTGGACATGAAGACTCAAAGTTATAATCCAAAACTGAATTTCCTACCCTTATCAGCCACTATGATCTCTGTACAGGGATATTATACTCTGAATATTTGGAAGTATTCCTGTCTTGATTTCTCTCCCACACTGGCAATGCTAGAGTAAGTAATGCTTTTATGCCCTCACAGTTTGTCTAATTTGATTGTTTCTGTGAATTCAAAGCTCTTCACTGTTTTTAAGCACTGGTCCATCCTGAACAAAATACAAATAAAAATATTTTCTTTCACAGAAATGGTATCTTGATCAAAGTTTGATATGGTGGTATTTAAGGGATTTCCTTCCCTGGCTGCTCCTTCAGATGCACCTCCTTTCATCTATGATCTCCCTAATAAAACACCATGAAAAACTTCCAAGATCAGTTACATTTCATCACTGGTAAAATTCTTAATTTCTGTGAATCCTAAGTCCTATGTACTGACAGGTAAGTACTGCAAATCTCAGTAGTAGTCAAGATTCATGCATTAGCTTTGTTTGTATTTCTAGTGGTTTGGCTTTTTCCTTCCTACTAGAGTAACCAGAGACTTTTTCTAAGAAAGGATTTAGGACTGGTACTTGAGAGAAAAAAAATCAGTGTTGCCTATGGAGCAAAAAGGAAGAAAACAGACTGACAAGAGGGATGTTTCTAGTTATTAATGTAATCATATATTTCTTTTCCTTAGTCAAGAAATTTGCAGGTTTTAGGGAAGCAAATTACTTTTGTTTCCAGAAGCATCATCAAGATGTCCAATAAAACCAAACTAACACATGAAAAAAATGGTATTATTAAGGACAATTACATTATATTAATCAATAGAAAAATAAACAATTTCAAGTTCCAACTTATTAGATAAAGACAGTTATTATCACCTCTAGCCTTAGTTTCTCAATTTCTTCTCTTGCATCTTTAAGACGGGATGCATCTTTATCCAGAAGATCTTGATTTTCTGCATACCACTGAAGTCTTCTTTTTAAATGAGTAATTTCCTGTTTGTATGATTCTTCCATAACTTTAAATTCATAAGATTTCTCACCTACAAGAATAAAACATCCTTAGAACTGTTTTATTAGCAATGATGTATTGAAGGAGTCATTAGCCAACACTATCCTCCTCACCATATTTCATACATTTACTATTTTCATAATCCTGTTACTGCCATAAAATTTTAAAACCAGATTCTAATTAGGATTCTAGAAGCAACAATATTTGAAAAAAACCCATTTTTCCTCTCATACATAGTAGTACTCAATTGCTTACAGTTCACCATGAGAAGCATTTAAAACAGAATCTCAGGGATATCTATTCTTGATCAGGCTCTAGTAAACAAATTTTCAGCAACAAGGTGAATGACAACATAGAATATATGTGTATTTATCATACTCCTTCCATTTCGGGATCAAGAATTTTGAGAAGATACAGGGAGGTAAATATTACCACTCTTAGCATTAGTGATGCCCAATATGGGAAATGAGAGTCCACTTTCTGACACTCTCTTGTTATTTCAAACTGGAAAAAGCTGGAATGATGAAAAAAGTCCCAAGGCAGAAACTATAGGTAAAAAAATGGTCAAGATCTAAATAGAAGACTGAGATGCAATGTAGTGAATATTTTCTTAAAAACAGAGTTGTCGTATAAATGAAATCTTCTGTTCTTTGTGTCAAGTGAAAGATGGGCAAGGAATCAAACTTAATAGGCAACAACAAAGAGTTTGGTTGTGTACAGGAAAATACTTTCTAACAGAGTAGCAAAAGTACTGTAGCATATCCTTCACTATATGCTTTTGTTAGAAGTTTAGACAATATTTGGAAATGGTCTAAATGCATTTCAACAACTAATATTTTAATAAGAAGTATGTTTTTGTTACATATACAAAGTAGGTAAACTTATTCAGCAAAATCAAGATGTTTTACCTGACGCAGATGCAGTCTGGACTTTGGCCAAATCTCTCTCCTTCTTTGCTTGTACCAAGTCTACCTCAAGAGCTTGCTTATCTTGTTTGAGACGTCTTATCTCTTCTTGCAATTTAGTTTCTTCCTTCTGGGTTTTAGAGAAAACAGTAAAAAAAGAAAAACTAAACATATACTGTCACACAAAAACCCTGACCATGCTTTTTCACCATAAAATGATTACATCACAACAGTTGTGTCAGACCACAGCAACACTAAGGTCTTCTAATTTTGGTATTATTCTCAGCCCTTGCTAGAGCAGAGCATGGGAAAACTTTAGTTAAACATTAAAAACCCCAAACCTGAACAGCTTTTTTATCATAACTGTCATAGAAGTAGAAAACCTCTGCCTTTTGAGAGGGTCAATAAAGAAAGTGGCTTAATTTAGAAATGGGACTTCAAGACAAAACACAATGAATGGTCTCAGTGCCAGTGCCACCTCTGGAGATGGAGCCCCTTAGTTCTAGGGATCCACAGATACAGCAAGCAACAACTGGGGGGCTGAGATTTTGGGGGCAGCCAGTAAACAGACTGAGTGTCCAGCATGTGCATGTGTTACTGCTAGTGAACTCCTATCCTGATCTGTTGAACAATATCAGAACACATGTGCTCCTTGTGTTTCCAACAGTATTATTTGTATTTCTGTGGTGCAAGCAAAGGCACTACTCTGTTATCTGTATGCCTGAACATGTTAGTGTTGTCCATGTGTCTCTCTCCATGTTTGGATCTTCATTCAGTTACAGGCTAGACCTAAAGACAGGGAAGTGTTACAGCATCACCTCTGAGATGAGGACTCGGGGAGTCCCTGGCATTTTAAGAGCTCAAAGCCAGCTTTGTCAGAACAGGAATGCCTCCACTGGTTCTGCAATTCATAGGATCCAGAACCTCTTATCACCTGCTTGAGTAGTTATTACTTATAACAATAAAAAATGGAAGAAGCAGGTTTTCATTTCTGGTCTAACTATTAGACGAATCGTATACCAGAACAGTCTCTCCACTTGCAGTAAGCAAATCAACAGAAATTCCTGAAAACCTTTAATTTTAACATGAAGCTTACTTCAACATACTCCCCCAAAACCAGAAGCATCTGCAGGACTACAAAAAGAGTTACATGAGTGAATTAGAAAAGATCCTTTTCGCTCGGATGTTCTTTTCTAGAACTTTAAGCATTCTTCTGGCTTTGTCTTATGCAGGAAAGCTATAGAGGTATCACTGGTTTCTGCAAGGTTTCACACGATATTTCAGAACTGTCAGTAAACATGGCAACACGGCACTTCTTTCAGTGCGTCTGCGTCTTACAGGAAGTTTGTGTGACATTTGTGATGTGTGGAAAGTAATTAAGGCTGCAGAAGAGTGGCATGCTCCACTACTTAATTTACATTATTAGTCTACAGTATGCAAAGTCATGCAGGTTTTTTTAAGAACTCAGGAAAACAAGGCTTGGTGTACACCTACCTGTGCTGCTCGAAGCTCTGAAATCAATTCTGTGAAATTCTGATTTCTGGCTGGTTCAGAATCCTGCGTGATTCGTGATTGGTTATTACTCTTCTCTATCTTTTCTCTAAACAGCAACAACAAAACCAGTTACACGATGTGGTGACTTGGCATACTAACAGTGGCATACTGAAACACAAACATAACATCCCCCAGAATGGTACCACAAGGTCAGTCCGTGCAGGTTCAAAACAAAGAAAGAAGCAAATATGCACAACATTTTCACACAAAAAAAAAATCACCTGTAAACTGAAATCTTTTCACCTTGCACAAACTTGTTTGTTGGGACAACATAAAGGAGGGAGATAAAAATCTACTCTGCATCAGAGGAACTCATCTGTTGGACTCTCCAGAGCAAAGATTTGTAGATCAGGAGTACATGTAATTGCTAGGTCATTTTTCCTCACTGCTAGCACAGGATGCAAATCTTACAAGGCTTACATTGCAGTGAATTGAATGGTTCCACTTATACCAAGATCATTTGTGTCCCCTAATCTACTGTGTATCTTACAACAGTATCAAAACATTCTGACACATCAGCAGATCCATAATACCAGAACAAGAGTAGCATAGGTATCACACATTCTGACATGAATAAAAACACTGAAATATTCCCCAAGTGGAAGACTCCAGTCTTCCCACAGGTTTGCAACATCTTCAAGAAAACTAAGGATTAAGTGCCCATAATCAAAATAAATTGTTTCTCAAAAGATGAAACAAAATCACAAACACAAGAAACACTAGAAAACATGCACCTGACAGACTTTGCAATGGTCCTCCATAAACAAAATAATAAACAGCTGAAAACTCCAGAGATTTTAGGTCAGATGTACAAATGAGCCTACCTTAAGTCTACTAATTCAGACATTAAACGCTGATTCTCCTTAAACATTCGCTCCTCATTTCTTTTGTTTTGGATTTGTAGCTCTTTTGTTTGTTTGTATAACCTCTCATTTTCCTAAGTTGAGACAGACAAAGTCAAACAATGTTAATAAATTACTGTTTTGTCCAGTTCTAAAACAATCTTCTATGACTTACACAGTCTGCCTACTGAAACAGTGGAAACAAACACTACATATTTCATTACTGAGCTTCTAAAATAGGTATCTACTTTCATTATCTACAATCCCATCCAAATCTCTGCTCACTCTGGAGGATCTAAGCCAGTTCCTCTCCAAAGGTATCTCAACTGTATTCCAAAAGCATGTTCATGAGTGGGTGCTGATGGACCAGAGCTCAGCCTGCCCATGCTCCAATCCTGCAAACACACACCGTCACCAATTTGGGATGCTCACAGCTGTAGTGGCAACCCACTGTGTCTATACCAAGAAAAGCTCTTGAGCACCAGCTGAAAGCTGGTTGAACTACTATTTTTTAGGTTTTTTTTTAGAGCTGCAAACATCCAAGGGGATTAAGTGTGCATTATCTATTTCACACTTGACTAAATAATAAAAAAACCAAAAAACAATCACACACACTAATAAGGTTACCCTGAAATCAGCTGCTCAGATTTTGAGAAAAACATCTTAAAAACAGAACCCTCAGATTTCTAATATTGCTTAAAAATACTACTTTTCTTACACATTTGGGGAAAAGAGTTTGTGGCTATTTACTGGCCATAAAGTATTTTCCCAGTTCTGAACTGATCGGTCAGTGATTTTTACAAGGGATTTTTACATGGAATTGTGGACAAACATAGCCCAAACTGGACATGTGTGAAATATTTTTAAACATGCAGTATGTTTGCTCTTCACAACCAAATTTCATCCACTTTTTAGACAGCAAGATAATTCTTTCAATGTAAAAGGAGCAACTATTAAACAATTTTGTTTCTCAAACTGGCTACAACACAGCTCAACATACTGTGTCGTATACCTGTTGATAACCTTGAATAATGACCTCTTGATCTTCAATTTCTTTTTGTATTTGTGCCAGTTTTTCTTCAGTTACAGGAACTATTGCTGTATGGTGGGTCCACCTCTTTTCCTGAGCCATCTCTTCCATACTTCTTAACTTTCAGAAAGAAGAAGACACAGGAGCAATAAGAAATTTTTGTTAGTGATATGGAATTCTCTACGAGACTACACTTTTACAATGTGAGTAGTTTAATCTCTTCATTAAGGTGTGAGAGCAGACCCGTGAGCCACTCACACTACTGGAGTTTTACAGAAGCATTATGAAACAGAAACAAGATATAAAACATTTGGGAAAAGCTAGTTTTACACTCCCTCTTCTGTTCTCATGTATCTAGACACAAGGGTACAATGAATTAACTCTGGGAGTGTTTCATACAGACAAAACATGACACTGAAAACTGCATCAAAACCGATAAACATTATCTCAACATAAAGTACTTATCTATAACAAGTGGTATCTGTTAAATCTCTGTGAGAGCAAGCTAAATCTTTGCAAAAAATTTGTTACAGAACTCTCAAAATAGCAAAGTAAAGGAACTCAGGAAAACATAGTTTATCTCCGAAGAAATAAAAAGGTAATAAATATAACAGCAGGTATGCACTTATAAGGCAACAGTGCCTGTGTAAATCCGGATTTTCCGTTCATTAAAAACTCATGTAAAGTAACATTTAATTTCCAGAAGCAAGGTTTCTCATATTCTATAGAAGCAGGATACAATTTGATAAAGTACCTTACTCTGGAGAACATAGTTTTCCTGACCCAGACGAGAAAGCTCTTTTTCATGCTGTGTTTTCAATTCTACTATCTTTGTCTCCATTTCTTTCTCTTTTTGTGAAACCTTGCTAGACAACTGTTGAATCAAATCCCGAGCTGTGTTCAGGTCCTCCTCTGCAGCTTGTACTCGTTTTAGTAAGTACAGTTCTCTATCACAACTTTTGCTGGGAGAAAATGGTAAGTCCTAGTGAAGAGAATTTAGGGAAACATTACACTGAGCTGATTGTTTACCAGAACTCCGATCATTCATTTCATTTAACTGGTTTGTCTGGCTCTCAGCAACCACACGAAGTACTTGAAAAAAAGAAAACCAAAACACCCAATATTCTAATAGCAAAACATCCTGTGTTTACTTCAATGAGCTATTTTCTCATTTCCAAATTATATATGAAGAAAAAACCCCAAAATAACACGAAAAAATACCTTGCATACGACAGCCACTGTATTGCTACCAGAATTATTCTATTATGCATCTTACCTTTTGAAAAGCACTAATGCTTTAGGTATTCAATGAATAATTTTTTTATGAAGGTGATAAAAGAGAAGGAAAATCCATCATGATACTGCAAATTCAGTCATCTTGGAGAAGTCAGAAGATACCATTAAATATTTAATGCAATGTAAATAGGAAAAACCCCCAAACAGTAGTACTTGTTCACATTCATAACAGAATACTTTAAGTACAAATTATATTTAATCTTATTTTACCTCAAACCAGTAATTTTTAGAATTTAATAAGCAACTTTAATTGTACAGAACCACCCAGGCAACAGTATTATGCAAGCAACTGAAAAGCAGTATGATTATTCTTGCATATTTTAAAAGCAAAAACTAGTGTTTGGCAAATACTGAAATATTGAACAAAGACTTCCCTTTAGTCAATTTTGTGATAATTGGTAAAAGTCTTGACAAAACAGGCTTGCAACCAAGTTGTACGTACTACAATTAGGAGAATCACTGGTTATTACTTACATGCCTCTTATAATCCACAGCCTGGTGTCCAAGATCATTAAAAACTGATTGGCCAGACAAAACTCTGTTAATACTTCCTTCCAAAGTTGGTTCATTTGTTGCAGATCGTATTATCCTAGTAGTAAATAAGGCTTCTTCATTTGGGCAGAAAGTAAAATAGGACAAAATTAAATGCATAATTTAATGGCCATTAAGAAAAAAAATCTATTCATGCGATCCACCCTGTAGGCATACAAATTAAATATTCTACAACCTGAATTTTGAATTAAATATAGAAACTTGGGAGTAATGAGAAAAACTTGACAGGTTTTTTTTTAAGTAAGGAATCAATGACAAGATAAAACAAAATACAATGGAACAACTGAAAAAAGCATCTGGATTAGCAAATGCTCCATGAAACAAGGTTAACCTCAGTCCTCTGCTTGAGAAGTGGCCACTTATCCAAGTATACATAAACACAACATATTTCAAGATATTGTGAAGATAAGGCATAGCAATTTTCAAAATGGCCTTTGGAGTGCAGACAGCACACAAAGAAATGCAACATTTACTTTCTGCATCAAATAACAACTTGAATGGAATTAAAACCCAGGAAAGTTCCCCCTAGAGTATTTAACATACATGGAAATGTTCACATCTCAGTTTCCTGAAATACAGAGAGTATTCTGCCAAGAGATATGAACAGAAAATATGACTTTCTTTTTAGCACTCTTTGTACTCTAGGAAAACAAAGATAAAATGAAGAAGCTGAGAACAGAAATTCGGCCTCAAACACAGAAGTTTGTGTGTCAGCAAATCTTTGCATTTATTGTAATGAAAAATGTAACTTGTAGATATTAATTTTTGCACTTCAGTTTTTTCTATTGTTTTGGTCCTACTGGTGAGCAATAGATAAGTCTCAAACATAATGGTGGTATATGTGAGTGGAAATAAAATAAGACTACAGAACAAAGATTTATTTAAAAGTCTCTTTCCCTGCAACTTCACACTAATATAAAAAGGAATCAGTACTTAATTGCATTTGGGTTTAAATTTCTTCTACGACATTTGGAATTATTTTCCTTTTCCTTTTTTAATATGAAGCATGAGCAGCAAAGTGCTCTGGCTCTCAAAACTCAAGATGCCTTAAAATAGCATTACCTTTAGATTTGGCTCTATTTGCAGAACTTTTGGCTTTCATACAGGTCTTCTTGAAAGTTTCTTTTTGTGTTTTCTTCTCACTAACTGGAAAAGACTGTTTTGAGAGTGAACTGGGTTTCCCATAGCCAGAACTTCTAACCAGCCCATGAGGACCATATGAAGGTTTCTTTTTATGTAAGGGTGCTGGACTTCTGATATTCTTGTGTGACACTGGTTTAGCTGATTCTGATCTTTCATTCTTCAAGGAACAAGACCGAAGACTCTGTGATAAGAATATATTTGTTTAAAACAAGTTTTAGGCTCTACTGTAATCTGAAGGTAGCCTTCACTACTGAAAAAACACAGAACCAATTACAAAAATTACACAGGTGTAAGACTCAGGGTGATAGGAAGCATTATTTTTACCCAAATTAGAACTATGTAATTTTGTAGAATTGCATGACTTCTGAAGTATACATAGGGCAAATATTTTTTACTGACTGTTTAATTGTTCTGAGGAATTGTATTACGTTATAGAATCTTGTGGTTAACAAAGCAGATAGGTTATGACTGAAAGACACTGTGAACACAGAAACCCAGCGATGAAGAGAGGAACACTAGCAGGCAGAGGAACCCTGCTAAACCCGATCATCAAAAACAGAGTACACAATTCCCAAGACCAGCAAATGAAAAAGTTTAGTCTGTTTGCCCTGATGGGAAATCCACCAGGATAAATCAGCCAGACCTCATTCCCTGCAATGCCTTGCAGATAGAAGAGGTGATTGTCTAAAGGAGTGTGAAGCTAATTTAGGGGGTGCAAGGAGAAAAGAATTTGTGGATGCACAGGGAAAATTTGGAATTGTGTAAATCTTGTTACGGAATGTTTGAGAGGATTATAAGAATGTGCAAAACTTGCAGGAAGTTAGGTGAAAGGACAAAAACTAGGTGAAGGAGCAGTCTAGGAAATAGAGGGAAAAATCAGATTAAAAAAGCTGTTGGCATGACCAGGGTGCTGCTCAGTGCACTTGTCTGACTCAGCTGGACACATCATTGCAGTCTCTCCTATATTCTCACTGAACTGTATTTATGTACATATGCTCCCTATTCTGAGCCTGTTGTGTGTTTATGCATGTCCCTCCAATGCTCACATGCTCAGACTCATTACGAGCCTGAGCTTAGGACATGGCATTGCACCAACCTTGCATATATAGGCAGGGACAGGCAGAATCCCACTGGTCCCAAAGTCCACTGGATTTGGCTACCTCTAACAAGAATAATGTCCACAAAAGAATTTCAAGAAAAAGAGCAAGTGTTTAAATTTCAAGAAAAAGAGCAAGTGTTTAAATTTCTAAAATATCAGAGCATAATCAAATAACAGGCAGCCTATAAATCTACACATTTAAAAATTAATTCCATGTTATAAAAATCTAGCCGATAATACTTACTTGTTTAGTTTTGCTCCCTTGTGAAAGCAGAGAGTCTTGTACTATTTCTTCTCTTAGTACATCAGCCTGTACTTCACTGGTCTGAATTTGCTTCTCAGTCATCCTCTGAAAATTATCATCATTCACCCTTGTCTGTAGAAAGATGCTTTTTTCTCTGTCAAACTTTCCAACTAAGTTTGTTTCCCAAACTGTATTACTCTGAAGGTCTTCAAAGGGTGTGTGGCTGATGAAGTCATTTTCTGTGCTGCCTACCAGTTTCACAGGACTGTAAGAGAAAGGAAGAAAAATAATATATAATAAGACTTTTGCCCTTTGCTTTTCTATCACTCTGGAAAAAAGGTGTTTTTTTGTTGGTTTTCTTTTTTTTTTTCAGGTACCAGCTGTAAAGACTGTCTGAACTTCAAAGAGCTACTAAGCTTCTTTTAGTCTTCTACAACTAAATCTTGCAGGTTTAGTCATACAGATTCACTCCCATACTGTGGAACAAGAGCCATTTCCCAGCAGTGACTGTTTTTGTGGAGGTACCAAACAAGCTGAACACCTGCAAGCATGCATTTAACACTAACAAACCAATGAACTGTAATTTCTGCTGAGTGCAGATAAGCTCTCAAAACTCACTTGCTAAGCATAACTTGTATTTCTGACAGTTTCAAGGCCTATGCTTTGTGCTCTCGATACAACACCTGCAGCAAACAAGGAGGAAGTATGGAACATAGGTCAGTAAGAATCACAAAAGTAGGCAAAATAAGAGGATTTGATCCTAAGATTATGGAGGTTGGAGAACTAGGAGAGCTCTGGAAGTTTGGATGTGGGCTGAAATCCATGTATGGAGTGGAGTAAAGAGCCGAAGACTGGGAAAGCAGAGATCCTAGCTGCGACAGTGAAGAACACACCTCCAAGTGATTTGGCAAACATTGCTGCTTATCACTCAAAGTAAGTCTGGAATCCCTCATCTAAACCTACTACACTGTATATTCATTTTACAGTTCACTGCAAATACCATAATGCCAGTGCAAGACGTAATGAAATTTCAGTGCTTATTAGGGAAAAAGACAGATGAGTTATTTAGTAAGCTCTTTTTCATAAGTAGTGGGTTTAAGTTACTACAATTCTTAAACTGCATCTTGAAAGAAATACCTTTCAGGTTCCACATCAAAACTTCTGATGTTACATGAATGTCCTTTAATTGTTTTCATCAATTCTTCCACAGTAGGTAAATCTAAATAGTGATAGATAAATATAAAATTAAAAAAAAAAACTTCGGAGGAATATTTGTTAGAAGGACAACATTTAAAAATGTTTCACAAATGGAGGATTCAAGATATTACTATTAGTCTTTCTACATGTTTGCATGATATATGCCTTTCTTTGAGCTTTTTACCTGAATCCATAGTTGACATGTTTTTTGAGAAGATGTCATTATTTTGTGAAATGCTTTGCCCTAAGCCTTCTGAGACTGCCACTGCGGAATTGTGCAATTTCTGCTCATCAGTGTCTCCCAAGGACTGATCAACATGATGATATGCTTGGTGCAGTGCTTCGATGTCACTGGCCGTTTGTCCATAGGAAGCATCTGTGAAAAATGCAGGCTCATAAGAGACACTACTGGATTTTCTGTTCTGGGAACCATCTCATAGGAGCCTGTGTTTCAGTTACTAGTTTTGTCTATTATGGTGAAAACAGTGATTTCAGGTACATAAAAAAAACCACCCAAAAATATCATTTTTACTATAAAAATGAATAGCTGCCAAGTTATTCAGTACCTACTATACTATATCTATAGTTTGCAGGCCGCTCCACCATCCTCCTCCACATCAATATTTTATCAGTACTAAAACTAAGTGTATGCGATATAACTATTTTAAGACATGCTCCCTGAACCATACTCTGGATATAAGTGGACTACACTGTTGTGCAAAGCTTGGTAAGAGAATGTATTTAATAATTGTATTCAATGCTGTCAAAGAAGAATTTTTGCTATAATAAATAATCAAAGAAGATGGTATTTAAACATGAAACCGTAATGTCAAAAACTACTTTGCAATAACCAAGCGTAAAAAGGTGTCTTTTTAGCAGAAACATTACTTTTTCCTGAAATATTTCCTCCTGCTTTCAAGATTTGCTGCTTAAAAACCAAGGGCTTCATGTTCTCTGATAACCTAAGAACAAATGAAGACATCAGAGTCACTTTTCCTAATAAAGTAAGGTATTAGGATTTGAGTTTTGTTGCACAGTGGATTTTTCCCCTTGTTTTTCCCCTTTTTTTTTTAAGCACCCCTTACCTGCTTCATTCATTTCAATTCCACTGACTTCTTCCGGCTGATCATGTTCACCTGGAGCTACATCTGATGTTTCAATGGCCTTTTGAAGTTCTATAGTCGAATCTTGTGAATCAAGTAACACAACTAAAACCAAGCAGATAAATGTTAAAGAAAACACAGTTCTCTTATTTATACTCTCTCTGCACTGGAATTAGAAGTTTAGCAAAGCTTATCGTGATGTCCTAAACATACAAAAAATGCTGTACAGATTATTCTAATGCCATTAATGGTAAACTGATGAACTGATTGCAAACCTCAGTTCTGACTAGATGTGATAAATATAAAAATATATTGATGACAACTTTGAAGTGTCAACATGATTATTCTTCAACTACTTCAATCCAATGGATTTTCAGAAGAACACAATAAAATTGGGTGAAAAATATCAAAATAGTAAAAAACAGCTAAGCATGTTTTAAGAAGTTATATTTAGTCTTCTCCCACTGATCGAAATTTATATTTTACCTTTAGCCAGCATGCCAGTGTTTGCTTCTTCCTAACAAAAATAAAGAAAAAAATACTTTTTAAATATCAGGGGAAAAAAAAATGGACAAACTTTAAAAATTGGTCTAATACATAAGTTTTTAGAACTTAGAACTAAGAAATTCTTCATGCTCCAAGAATATGAACTTCTCTAAAACCTGCTTTAAGATGCCAAGTTTCCTGTACTCTATAAGCCCTCTCACAAGTGAATAGGAATAAAATGCTACTCTGCACAAATGGAACACTTCTGCACCTTCCTGCTTTTCATTTATTGTAGTTTGAAAAAAAAAGAAAAGAAAGGAGCAGTAAGTACATTACACTTCCATTCTATTTTTCCTTTTCAAACATTTATTAGAAATATCACTCTAATAAATTTACTTAACAAGGACTTAAAAAAAGTCTACCTAGTGAAGATGAATACATGGTGCACCATAGACTTCTTTTGTAACAAAACCAAATCTGAATGTGTGCTTCAGCCACATGTGCTATACATCCCAAGACCTCACTCTAAGCCAGTGGGCAGCAGTGTCCCCAAAGCTCATAGCCTGTAGATTTTTGGGTCCTCTGTTCAAACTGCTTCTTTGTACAGAACTACTTCTGTCAGTTTCTGCCACCTGCTGTTAGAGACACGCCCTTAACAGCTCCACGAAATTAATCACTACCCATTCTGAGGCCGTCTCCAACCTGAGCTCATCATTTATTCATTCCCATCCACATTTCTCAATTCAAAGGAGAAGTAAGCAGAAAAACCCATGAAGAACTTAACCCTTTCGGGGATACCTCATAGGAAAAAGTATATCCTTAACAGAAAGATATTATTTGAGACAGTACATATTATATAAAGGTTTACTGTATTTACAGTAATACATTGCAGAGCTTTTAGAGCTCATGCAAGTAATAGGAACATTTGGTAAGTTATACCTGTTCTTGAGGACCTAAATCAACTTCTGACATGATGTTTTGATTCACCTCATTTCCCTCAGCTGAAAGGGCAGGATTAGCATCTGTTTCTTCTTCAAAATCTTCACTGTAGCTACCTGAAGAGTAAATTAAACATCAAATAGAATGAATATTTAAGGAAGATAAAAGCAATAAGAGAAAGCTATCTCCTTTTCCCCAATACCTTGTCTAAGAACAGCTACTGCTAACATTATTACTCCCTTTACAAAGGCAACAGAAAGGTTCCAGAACCGGGTGTGGTAATAAAACTACGGTGAAAGTCATACGTATCTCAAATTCAAAAAATTCAAATGAAGTTTGTCCTATGATTAGATATGCTTTACCTCTGTCTCCTCAAGGTGTACTTGAGCTGACCCCTTTTATTCAATCATTTTATTTCACTTAGGGGTGAAATGATGCAATTCCCACCCAGTAGATAAAGTACTCTTACAATCACTTTGACAACTCCAGCAGTTTTCAGGCTCAGAATCTGTAATTTGTCTTCTTCTGACCTGCTCTGGTGGGCCAAGAGCCACTCGCAAGAGTAAACATTATTCAAAAACACAAGTGTGTCAGAGAATGAACTTTACAAGCAAGCCAAAGGCTTTTTCTTCAGTGTACCTAGATTTTTCCAAAAGTTTCCGCTCCCTTTGGCTGGATCTCTCCCCTCAGGTCCTGTGGTTACAGGCTTCAGTGTCTGCGTTATTTGCAACACTTAAATCTAGGAGCCTGGCAAAACACTGGTTCATAATGTGTTCCTTATGTGTTTTGTCACCAATACAACTCACACAGTTTAACTTTTAAGTAAACACTGCTCTATGAAGAATCACTATTTCAGTATTCTCTTTGGTTTTGGACCACAAGAAGTCTGATCAGCTGAAAAAAACCTTTCTTGTACTGACTTTAGAGAAACACAGTGCTCATACTATTCCTGCACACTTATTCACTATTTTGCTTGCTATTTCATGAAATACCAGTTTAACAAAGACTGAACCAAACCATGCACAACACACAGACTGGTCGTTCCAGGAATTACACGGCAACTGTTTGACAGTAACAATCAAGTAATTTCAACCACTGTGTTAGGCAAAAGGCTACAAAATTGTTGTAGACTTTCTGTTACAACTATTATGATCTATTGCAGTCTCCAGAGTAATCAGGCTTTCAAGGAGAAATCATTTATGGTGACTATGGTTTACAAATACAGTCTCTTTATGTTTGGGAAATTAAAGCCCAACAACAGGATCTCTCCAAAGTTCAGCTAAATATATGACTTTCAAAATACAACCTGTAAAATTACAGAAATACACTTTATCATATGCTAGCAATGAAGCATTATATAAAGGGAGATGACAAGGGAAAGAAATAAGCAAGATGGAAGGAGTGTAGCATGGAAATTTTGGGGGGAAAATATAAGATAAAAGCAAGACTGCAGATGACAGAGACAGGCATGAGAAGATGGCATAAAATACAAATGACTGGCAAGACACTGGAGTAAATCAGACATTAAAACATATCTCAACATCTGAGGGTTGTTTGTTTTTTTTCATTTATAGTTGATACAGGATTTTACTAATTTGTTTTCCTTTTCTGTTTTGTTTTTCTTTAGGGTTACAACAGATTAAAAATCCACTTTAAAAAAAAAAAAGAACGCATAAAAGTAAAAGTAAACACCTAAACCCCTCTGTCTGAATAACAGTCATGATGCAAAGGCAGCCTAAAAGGTTGATGTAAAACCTATGGATAAAAGATTGTATTACCAGATTTCTCTTCACGTGCTGGTTCTTCTTCTTCTTCAGTTTTTTCATTTCTGAGAAATAAAAAGAAAATTCTACTCTCTTTTGGAACAGCAAATAAATATACTCTTTCTTGGAACTCCACACTCTGATACTTCTTACAATTATTAATAAAAGAAAAAAACCTGAATTTGTCCAACATATCAAATCATAGGTAAGAAAGGTGAAAAAATGTCAGCAATTATTTTACAACTACCCATAGTTAAAATTCTGAATCTATCTCTTAAAATCACTCTCTTTTTGCATTCTCTTCAACAATCTACATCAGTTTCTCAAAAAATATTTTTATCATCAGGTTTTACTCCTTCCCATTCTGCATTAACAAAATAAATAAACCCCAACCTCTCCTTTTTTCCCCACTTTCCTGTAAAATTAAAGTCTTTTCCTTACCCAAAACTCTTCAGAATTCTGTCCCTCCACTGTTTTCATATCAGAAGTTGCCTTTGAACTCAGCATTTTCAGCAACAGCTGCCTGAACTTCCCCTTTCTCTCACAGATGTTTGGACTTATTTTACATAACTGATTATAAATAGAGTGACCTGGTCTATGATTTTATATCCTTCCTTTAGTTTCATTTGTATTATCATGTCTAAAGGGACACAAAATCTTTCCTGATCTATTTCCCTGTTGTTATCAGCTGTTTCCTCTTCATTTAGTTAATCCTTACAATTAAGAATATTAAATTGACTTTACTATTGAATTAGTGTGCAGCTATGTCCACTCATCACTAAGTCATGCTCTCACCTTACCCCTTTCTTCTATTTATTAAGCTCATTCCAACCACAATAAAAAAAACCAAAAACTCATTGAAATCATACAGGATGTTGTCACACAAAAGTTCAGTGGCCATAACCAAGTCACACGTGCCCACCAATACATTCCACAACTTTCCTTCCCTCTAAATTACCGTATAAATGGTGCTAGTATGGCAGAATCATTAGAATCCAGCTCTTTATTTAATCTCGAATAATCAATAGTAGAGGAAGCTTCTCGTTCAAGTTTGGCAAAGAAGATTTCTTTTTCTTCTTGCTCTTCCAAGGTATCCAATCCAACTCCCACAATACTTTGATTAGGCCCAGAAGCTAAAACAAAGAATAAACTGTGTCTGTGCTGTATGTCCACACAGAATAGGCATAATAGTTAGCAACAATTACAGACTGACTCATAAAACACTAACAGTATCAAATAATTACAAACCAGTACTAGGAGACTTCACGAGATGCAGCTGGCAGAAGTGAAGAATCCCATCTTGCCATGAATAAAGGTAAACCGCTTTTAATGGTAATTTATTTAGATCTAGCTAACTTCATGAAATGGTTGGGCTCTTAGTTCTTACCATTTGTTTCCAGGCTGTCTCTACTCAAAGAGACTACAACCCCATTACTTTTCTGAAGCTGCATCTTTTCCACATGCATATTCTCATAACTTTCTCCCACAGGCTGTGAAGTGTTCTCTTTTTTGAAAAAACTTCCATTGGCTCCAAGAATTCCTAGGAAAAAAGTTGCAATATTCTTGACTACCATCTAAAAGTTATTTGTATCACACTTCAGTCTTTTAATCACCTTCCGGAATGACCAGTTTTAATCTCATGTTACAACTGCAAAGATACACAGTCTCACAATTCACATTCACCTAATTTCCACTGCTATAATAATTAATTAAGCTATTATATAATTAATTAAGCTATTATATTGTCTTCCTATCCCTGACTTTTGCACACACACCTAAAGCTCAGCACAAAACAAATGAAAAAACTGTAAAAATTGACTTCCTGTCACCTTACTCATTGAAGACAATCACACACAGAGACCCCTACACAGAAATTATATTTCTTTGTTAAAAGCCCATTCATTTTATTTGACCAATCTCAGAGATCACCACAGGTTTTTTTAAAATTGTAGCCATTAGCTTAGCAGCTACATGACATCTGTTGCTTAAATGCTTTAAGGAAAAAAAATATTACCCAAATTTACTTAAATGTCACTGATGAAAACCCAGTTCTTCCATTCTGTATGTTTATGCAACTACAACTTGCAGTTGCTTTTCTAATTGTAATCTCATCCTTGTGAGGTTTCAATATCACCTTACCAACTTCATGCTGGCTCTCAGGCACAACACTGCCTTATCTACTTCCTTATGGAAGACTAAAGATATTGCAGGACATTACTAGTTCAAAACCTCCCTTCTGCCTATCTGTAAAACACACTTTGGTTTTTGGCTGTTTGAACAGTCCTACTGATTTCTAGGGGGCTAGCAAGGGTAATTTTTTTTATTTTAAGGGGGAGTGTATTTGTTATATTTTGTAAAGACTTCTTAAATGAGCAGTTTTCTTGAACTCCAAAGATTGTTCCCTGTAACTTCATATGCAACAATTTTTAAGGCTAGTGATGCATAGTATTCTTTTTTTAAAAGTCCTTCCACTTAGAATTAATTAAAATAAGAACAGAAGTTTCACTTAGAAAAATATTTCTAACCACAGTAGAAAAGTTTAAAAACAAACAAAAGGACTCAAATCAACAACGACAAACATCTACTTAAAAACTAACTTCTTTGTTCATAATCTGACCAAGGCTGTCAGAATTGAGCCATTTACCTTTTTAGGATCATATAAAACACAGTATATTTATTACCCTCAGAATTGTCTGGACTGTCAGAAGCAAGGGCTCCTTCTTCTTTGTTTAAGTACGAATCTTTCTTGTCCTTATGAAATTTTTCCAATATTTTGAATTTAGACAAAGCCTTGCTGCGAGATGCACTGGAAAAAGGTTTAGAAGGAACTACTTCTAAATGTACATAAACATTTATAAGTTTTTATGCATAATGGACAGGGAACAAAGAGAAAAATAAGATGTGAGACTTCAAATTGACATTTCTTAAAAAGTAATACAGTTTAGTTTTTTGTAGATTGGATTGTCTCTAATTTTCTAACTAAAAATTAAATAGATAAAATTTCTGAGACTATAACTCCTTTTTTCTCTTTCAGTTTTAAAAGAGATAAATTCCTTCTTGCTCCATATATACTTTGCATTCAAATATACTGTTCTAGGAGCTCAATGTATTATCTGACAGAAAAGGAAATTAGTAAAACTACTTCAAGTTTTAAAAGCAAGCATCTAGATCGGTCCAAACACAAGTGGAAAAACATAGGTACGTAAGTATAAATTACTACGGTCTTTATAATTGTCAAGTATAAGAACTGCATGTTGTTTGCTCATACTCCTGTAGGGACTTGCTCAGCAGCAATATCAAAACCCTTCCATTCACATTTGCAGAATGAAGTTTTAGCTGACAGTACCTATGCTGAAAACTGTGCTGTCATGATACTAGGATGCTAGTCACATTACACCCTTTATATACCTTAGGCTAGCCAGATATCTGTATGAAGACTTTTCCTTGTGTAAACTGTTAGTGCAGAAGAGGCTTCTAAAATGGCTAATTCAGACAAAACTCTTAGTTACAGGTCTTTGAATTCACCTTAACACAAGTGAGGGAGCAGTCTAGGAGATCAGGCCACATACTTCTGCGCCCTAGAAACAGGTGTATGGGGATATGTGACCAGAAGCTAACACATCTCAGATACCCAAGATGACTTGGGGAAGCTGGTGATACATATAGTAGGTGCAGTGCAAGGAAAGAAATGGTAAGAAATCCATTCTAATACTATGTATGGGTCTTTTATTCCATCAAGTTATGCGCAAGTCTACTAGTGAGGCACCACTTCTCCAGATCTATGTTCTCCCACATTTACTGGGAAACTAAAAGTGTTGACAGCATGCCTTCCATCATACATAATGCAAACACCTGATACTTTTTAAAACAGTAATTTGAAATAACTACCAAAGTCCTACCATTACTCATATTTCAAATATTAATCCTAACTGGAGAAATAAATTAATTTTTAGTGTTTATCTCCCAGACCGAGATGCTTTACAGCTACTCTATGAAAGTGAGGCTATGAAAACAGGGCAGCACATACATTCTAGGGAAATGTTCTAAAGGTTACATACTAGCTCACCAACATGATCTGGAGATCAAGTGCCAAATATTTCATTGTCATGGCTCTCCAAAATATTATTGATCTGCTTGAATTTAACACCAATGTTTAGTTTAAACTAGTACAAGTTAATTGCTAGTGTCTTCTACACAGAAGTATTTAATGGATTAGTGCTTATAATTCTTAATTATTCTTTGGAATTCCTCTTTGGATAGCATAAAAAGTGACATCATATAAAGGGCAGAATCTGAAGTCACATTGACTAAAATAATCCTGCAGATCAAAAAATTTAAATTTGTCATTATTACATCAACTACTATTTCCATTCCAGGGCCAGAATGCACAAAGGAGCATGCTGGTCAGCAAAGTAGAAGGAATCACATCAACAGAAAACAAGTAGAATGCTTATCTGACTATCATCTTTGAAATTAAACAAGTTGAACAATAACTATTATGATTTCTTGAGTATGAAATACAGAAAGTATAAGAGACTTTCTGTTTAGTAAACAGGTATTTACTACAAGTGCAAGATTTTCAAAGCTATCTGCCCTCTTCCCCAGTCTTACATTCAATACTGTCTGTCCTACTACATCACTATAGGTAGTGATATATGAGGTTATGACAATTGAGCAAAAGTTCACATAGTTCTTAGTTTCTTCTGAAAATGACAAATGAAATAAAGTGGCAGCTTGTTTTCAGAGGGAACACTATGGTCAAGTGGACAATTTGCTAAGGATTTTCTACAGGAAACACACTAGTAATACAAGGTTGATAGTAAACAAATACATCAAAACATATTTAATCAAATACCAGACTGGGAATCTGAGTGGGGACCCTTTTGTTCACTATTTTCCACTATTTCAGCATGGCTTTCTGTCAGTTTCTTCTCTTTTCTCAATTTAACAAATTTTGTTTGAAAATCTTGAAAAGACAAACAGCAGTAACAGACAGGCAAGCAAGACAGGACAGGAATTCTTATTATCCAATTTTTTTTATCATTTAAATGACAAATGCAAGTAGAAAAGACATTAGTTAGGGATAGGTCTTTAATGTGTCCAATATGGAAGACAGTGTCTTGAATCATAATTTGCACCTTTCAGTTTAAAGCTGAAGAACAAAGACTTCAAACGTGCCTAGAACAACTAATGGAGTTATCTTAAAATGGAGTTATTTTAAAGGAACTTTATACTTCTCAGCCAAATGAACAGAAGTAGTCTACATTGTTACCATTACTCTACAAAATCAAATGAAACTATTAGTTTAATTATCTACCTATTTCTTGGCACTTTCTATAACAAGATGTCTTGAGGGAAAAAAAAGAACAAGACAAATAATAAATGTACAGCACACACAGACAGTCTTTGTCTTTCAAGAAAGTATGATACAGATCCTGAAGTAACTCAGAATCTCAAACTGGAAACAACTTAGCTTGGTGTATTACACAAGCCAATTAGCCAGACTTAATGTTAAGATAGCAGTATGTCTGTACAGTGACACCCAAACACATCAACTTACACATATGGAGCTTGTATTTGTAATGCCACACCACACTGCAGGTGGAGGCAAGATTTATACATTTACAAAAGTGTGATTCATGGTGATAAAACACTTTAAAAATACTAACTCTATTAGCTAACAGTCTATTGATAATGTCCTATCTGCAACCAACACGGAGGTTCAAGCCTAGGAGGAAACACAAGATCTCCACAAAATTTCAAAGTATGCCAACATTACCATTTTCAGAAATTACATTCAGCTTATATTCATTTGTTATCATCACATCAATATTTTCATTTTTCCCCATAGGACAACTGTTTTGCTATTTAGGGGAGAGTCAATACCCTTATGAAGAACTACAAATCTAAATTGTCATCTTCTCAGTCATCCCATGCAGTAACTTACACTGCAACGCTGCTGTGCCTTCATCCACTATTAATATGTCTGAGAAACACTCTATAAAACCTACATCTGCTGAAGAATATTACATCTGGCAAAACTGTATTTGACAAAGTACTTGGAAGCAGGAAAAACAAACAGAAAGACACAGAGAGCAAAATATGAGCACCTCTAAAAGCCTATCCACACTGAATTTCTTACAGTCACCTGACCTGTAATTTTAAAATGCCACAAGCATATTTATACTAACCAAAATCATAGGACAGTTTGTGGTGTGTACACACATGTATAAATCCTCCTTTATGTAGGGGATTCATAATTCTCAGTTATAGCCACATAAAACTGCAGAGGAAAAAGTTTATCCCAAAGGTGGCCAAGTTGACCTCTGCAAATGTGTCTCTTCTGACTCTTTAAGTTAACTGTCCTACAACTAAATCCCTTTTTAGCAGGATGGCATTCATAATAGTACACATTACACAACTGCTACCATTTGTAAATGTCCAGTGTGACAAACATAGCCTTTTCCTCACGGGATGATACAACCAGGACCTCTGCTTCATGCCACACAGCTATCCTAGTCTTGCCAAGACAGAAATTGGAAAGCCCTCTAGTAGGAATTAATGGCCTCTCCCCTTGGCAGTATTAAAGTACTAGCTGGGATATGGCTTACTGCATATGCCCCATGAGCACGGAATTCTAAGCAGAGTGGTGACAGAGGGGTAAATGAAATAAAACTAATAACGCGGCTGGCAAAAGTGGTGCTTGGGGAAGAGTTCAGTGCACAGATCTAGCATATTTGGTGTATGTTCCTATGTTCTCAGTTCTATTGTGTTCAACTACCACAACATGTTGCACCTTTGATTCAAAAAGCATTACATACATATTACTTTCAACTCCCTCCAAAAAAATCCAGCCCCTCATCAAGACTATGAATATGAACAGGCTAGCTTCTTTTGCATGTAAATGGATTCCATACTGGCAAAGCTGGGTAGGCTCACCTTCACAATGTTTTTCTGCTAAAGCAGAAGCTTTTCCTAAGAGAGACCTTAAAAAGTTTACCAGATATTTCATACATCAATAAACTGCAGATCAAGCTTGTTTCAGTTCTAATAGCTTTACCTCTAGGTAACTACATCACTGGTAACATATTCTTAATTTAAAAAATGAAAGTGGTAGAATTTGTTGGGATGGAACAGCTTGATATAATCACATTGTCTCTTCCGATTCTGTTTTTAATTTTACTTAATCCACACAAGCACTGTTCTCTAAAACTTGTAATCACCCTGCCTTTTAAGAACCCATTCCAGTGTGTTTTGTACCATAAGAAGCATCAAAGTTGGGTTGCCTTTAGCATGTCTGAAAAATCATGAAATCATGAGCTTCTAAAAACACTAGAAAATTTTCTTTGATAGTCTGTAGAAAAATGATGTCATGCTAACCTTTTAATTCTCACACTGCCCAGCAAGAACACTGTCCTTCTGTTTTTTGAAAAGCTGTAAGAAAATTGGTGTATCTCATAACTACCTGATAGGAACTTTCTCATATCCATCTGAGTTTTACAGCAACATCTTAAAAGGCCAGAGACAGATAAGAAGTCCAGGCACCATCTATTAGGGTTATGCCTAATGGAACAGCTGCTGACTAGGATTTGACTCTTAATTAGGAAAACACTGACAGGACAGAACTATGCTTAAAATCAGAGACTACTAGCAGTATTTACTCTCTCATATGTAAAACTGATTTTTGGAACTTTCTGTTAAGCTCCAGTTATAAGAAATATAAATCATGAAAATTCAGGAGCCACCAGTTACTACAAGAATAAGAGGTGACCACCCTGTGAAAACTCATTATTCATAGGCTTTACTACCCAGCAAGAAAACAATGGAGAAATAAAATAGACGTGGAAAGCTTGCAAACAATAATATATTTTCTTTCAGAACTATGTGACCATGTCAATACTGAACAATTATGTCATCCCAACTCATTTCGCCCTGAGCCATGGTTCTTGGCAAGGGAACGGTTGAAGATACTGACAGACATACATCTTGGATTCAGCTAGTGTTGAAAAGCTTTTCTGTGCTTTTCCAACCTATTACATATGTTGCAGTTAGCATAAGTCTATACAAATTTATCTTCTTCCGCTACAGTTTTGAAAATAGAAATATATTAAAAATCTGTATAATGAACAGGTTGGCTATGAAACATATCTACTAATATTTCAGCAGAATTCATAAGTTACATTTTATAATTATTTTACTGTGTATAATGGGCTTATTCTTTACAAGTTTTAGTAACTCAAAAACTACATTAAAAAAACCTGTTTGGCCACAGCTTGAATGTGAGCCCTTTTAAAAAATATGATTCTATTTGAGTTTTATACTTTACAAACTTGCATTGTAATGTTCTAAAAGACTTGAGTGGCATCAGCTTAATCTGAAACCAGGCCTAATATGCAGTATGAGAAAGAACTAGCCTGACCCCCTGTGGCCAAAATATTGCAAAACTATATATTACCACCATCATTCAAATCTTCCTCAGATATCCACCATGGCACTGAATCCTTTTTCTTCCTTTCTTTTTTCCTGGGCTGTCCCAATGTCTCAAGAATGCTGGACTTTTTCTTTGAATTTCCAAGTGAATCATCTGAAAGAGACTGAATCAATTGTATACAAGATTAAAGAGACCTTTTAAATTTTCACATTGTTTAACTGTTTTTCAGCTACTCGATTCTGGACTTTTGAGTACAGATGCCTTTCTTTACTCCCCACTGTCTGCCTTCTTTTTATATGCATAACAAAATTGATTAAGAAACAATAACTATATTCATGTGGCTTAAATACTGAATATTAGAATAACCCCACTGCCAGAATTTGGATATGTTAAAATGTAACTGATAGTATACGTTCAAATGAATAGCATAATAAGCTCTTTTTCAACTAGTTAAAACATATAAAACTCAAGATCCTGACTACAGCCCTGAAGATAAGTACAGCAGAAACACTTTTGCCTTGGCCTTGTTTTGTACATGAACAACATTATTAATATTCTGAAAATAAACATTCATAAACAACACTCTAGCTCCCAGCAAATCACATTTCAGAAATTGATGTTATACTTAGTATTAATGAAATATAATAGAAATGCCAGAGCCATTCCTACACAACTGTGTATTAGGTTTTCTACGTGTTTGTCATTCATGCTGATTTTGACTGATGGCTTAAATCAATGAAGACAAAGTCTGTGAGTATGAACATCCTATGAATTTAAGTTACTGAAGAGTAATAGGAAGGAAAAGACAACTAACCCCTTACCAAAGCTTTTTGTGGCCTACAGCAGGCTCAGCATCACAATTAGGTGTCCAGACACCAAACAAAATATATTCATTATCTAGTGCATTGCAACCTTATGTGCTATGTATTCCCTGTCCTTAACTGGGGTTAAGGGGAGTGGAATATTTTTTATCTAAATTTTTAGCTATAACTGCTGAAACTAATTGTCCTAAAGTGTCTTAAGAACACGGTGAATAGTTAGCAAAAGCTGTAAACAGTAAGAAACAAAGAATTCACATATGAAATGTATCATAAGGCAAAATTCCAAAAGCTTCACTTTTGTAATAGTCATAAACAAGAAAATGTGATACTATAAACAGAATACTAGAGGCAACAGGACTGCGGGTACTTAATATGTAAAACACAAGGGTACATTTTATTAAAACAAGCCTTTGCAGTCCACTGCCTGATTCATGTTACATAAAAGCACTACCATAAAAGCCTACCTTTACTATATGACTAATGCTTCAACTTAAATGGGCCTAACAAGAACATCCATAAATCAAATTACAATTATATAAAACAATCATTTAAGAAAAAATAACTATAATAAAATATTCTTTTGAATATCTCTGACCAAAATGTCTTTAGATCTTACAGTTTCACTTGAGAAAAATAAATGCCTTTCATACAGTCTACGAAAGAAAAACGTGTTCTGAGCTTCGCACTTTAATAAAAGACAATTTTAATAAATTATGAAACTGACAGACAACTGGATGTTTTTGCAATTTCTTTAAGTCAGCTCTAAGTGACATATAACAAAACAGCTTTGCATTCCTAATATATATCCTATAAATAACAATTTTCCTACACCACTCACAACACAAGTACTAGTGCCATTGCCTCCAAAGGTCAGTGCTTTAGTTAGAGGCACTGACAGGTGCTTGATGCAGGCTCTGTTACCACTTGCTGTTTCTTTTACAACTAACGGCATCCTGTGCTTCATAAGCAGAACTTCAATGATGTTCATACTCCTTAGTGTATTGTAACTAAAGAACCTGAAACCCCCACAGGTTGTTCTCAAGTTCTGGAAATTTTCTATGCCCAGCCATCTTATCAACTGCAGACAGTAAAGTTGCAGCAGGTGGGAAAGAAATGCTGACACAAAAATACTGGTGCATTTTTCTCAACACATCAGTTGTCTTGATAGCAAAACTTCCAGAGTTTTTAACTTCCTTTGGAAAAAAAAAAGGTAAATCAATCAATCAAAACTTTTTTGACCAGTAATGACTTTTCAGCACTAGTAAGTGGCACCAAATTCTTCCTTCCCCTCCTCTATAAAACAGCCTGTGAGCCTTTCAGGAACACAGACACAGGCACACGCACGCAAGGAGTGCCAGCTGTTTAATCTCAACATAAATAAAAGCCAAAGGAGTCAGCTCTAAGAACTGGAACAATTACAAGGCACATAATGAGCTTACTATCTCCTTTACATGTGAAGGAACTTAAAAAAGTAGACAGGTAATACAGGATTTGATTTAAAATACTCAGACTTTCATGACCTAATTATTTCATGAACTAAGTATTTTTCAATGCAATAAGTCTACTCCAAAATATGGTTTTAGTACAAAATAATACGTTAATATATTTGATCTTCTAATAAAAACTTAAAATGTTTCTCAAATATGGGTTAACGTGTGGTATTTCTTTCCCAGATACTATCCTACAGATTTTCTAATAAAGATATTATAGCCTTTCCTTTTCAAAGTCTCTCTCTCAATTGTCCATGAATATCAAATAGAAAAGAGTCAACTGAACATACTAGAAGCAGACAGCAACTTTTTCACAACTTTTCTTTGCTCGAGGTCATCAAAAAAAGCAATTAATTGAAGAACTGTGTATTAGAAAGACTTCCTCACATTGCATGTCCGAAGAGAACTGCACAGCCAACATTCTGAAAACCTGGGAGCTATTCCAGTATGACTGATGATGCTTAAGGGAAATCACTGTGACAATAGGTGAACCATGCTAAAACAAGGTACTGGTGATGGGGAATGGATGGACCACAGGCACACAGTGGAGGAGGAAGAGCAAAAATGTGAATAACAAGAGGCTGTCTGGCAAGGGGTAGGGAATAAGCATAAGCAGGCAGAGGGGATCATTAAAAGATTTATCCTACATGCAGTAATTGTTATTACACATTTGTGCTTCCCTTTGTATAATGCTAATAGTTTAGAAAATCCTTTTCATTGATAGCTTTTGAAGTTCAGTATATATGCCAAAAGATTTTAGTTTAATCCTCATGCATCATCCAACTGTATATACAGTCTTTATTTTCATTTTATATGTTTTAATCACAAACACGCATACACACATTCCCCACAAACCAAGACAGTTTCACTAAGAGTTATTTAAAAAGGAAAAACCATCCTGCTCTATTTCCTTTTGAAAGATTTGCTTAAACAATATTGTCTTCCGCAAACTACTGAGAAACACTTTTTACTATTCTGCTCACTGTTATACCCTCAACACAAACATCACCTACAGACATTTCAAACAACGGAGCACATCAGCTTCTCATTTTCCTAAGATTAAAAGGCCACACACTTTCTATTAAAAAAAAAAAAACCAACAAAGAGAAATAACAGAAGATGCATATGTAAAAGTAACAGAGAGTAGATATCTGTGTCTGTATCCAGCTAGCAAAAAAATTAAGAATGCACAGTTTAATGACTGGATTGGTAGTTTTAAAATAGTTTTTGTTTGAAATGAAGATATGGGTAGTTAGAAGTTACATTCTATGTAACATGCCAAAGAGCGCTTAGAATAACTCACTACAGTTATTTTGATTTTTTTTCTAGCTCAAGTATTCTCAATGTGGGCAATAGCTGAGGAGAAAGAAGAGCATGTCAAATGAGGAACAAAACATGGGAAGCAATCATATGCAGAGTTTGACAGATATGCAAAAGAAATAAAAGAATAAACAAAAAATAAAAGAATAAATTCTCTTCTCCAAAGCAACTCCCTTCATAACAACAGTAAGTTAAGAACTGTAGAAGGAAATGCAGAGGCTAATTTTCTAATTCTACCAATATTAATAATTTTCAGTGAATTCAAGAGTATTAACTCAGCTACATCATCAAATTAAATCACTTTTAGTAATCATTACATTGTAGCAGAGCCTCTACATCAAAAAAACTTCAGGCATATATTACATATATTTATATTTATACACAGTTGTAAAATCTAGTAAACGCCTTATGTATGTGGTATATATGTTTTAGGGTTACCACACTGTTTGTCTGATAGACCAGGCGGCCGGTTCCAAAATTGCAGGTTTATTTGTTGTGAAAAAGGCATGCCTAGACAGGGCATTTTGATCATGTCTGATAATCGCTAGCTTTAAGTCATAACCCACAGACTTGCATGATTTTGCCTATACTCAAAAACATGAAGCACCACGAGGAATGAACTCAAATTTTTTAATCACTACACCATGCTTTATTTTATACAAGAATTTGTAACTAGACTTCAGTGTAAGTAGGTATTGCATAGAAAAATAAGGGATTTTTTTAACGTAGCTTGTGTCTATAAACTGGAAGAGTTGCTAACCTCATTTTCAATTATACATCACTTTGAAGCTTCTGGTACTAAGTAACATGCATAATAAAATTGAAACAAAAATCAAGAAGCAAAGGCTCTTTCTGAAGATAGAACCTAGCAATTACAACACACTTATTTAATCACAAAACTATCCTCTTGATTTAAATACAGCAAAATATTATGAATTAAGTTTAGCAATTAAGACCTTGCAAAGATGCACACATGGCAGCTATGTAAATTATATAATAAAAGCACAGCTGAATCTCCAATTTCATATTCTTCCATACTCAAATTTTTCAGTATTTTAATAGAGAAAAGGGATGTGACCTTGCTCCAAACATACCTCTTTCAAAAACTCTTCAAACTGCTCATCTAAATCTTCTTTTGAAAATCGATGAGCCATAATCTGCAACTGGATGTTACCTTCCAAACAACTGAGTTTAAAAACTAAAATGTAAAATAAAGATAATTAGATGCATTCTGAAATTAGATGTAACCTTAAGATTTGCTTGAATAGAGAGCTAAAAGCAAAAAAAAAAAATCTTCAGAGATGACAAACATCATTCCCCTCATCCCTAATCTATTTACTGAATGACACAATCAATGCAAACATACCTAGATTACCCAAATTTCTTATAAGCAAAGTAATCATTTCCAAAACAACAGCTTCAGCATTTAAACTTTGAGGGATAAATAAAATGTGATTCTCTTCAGCATCTTTTTTTTTTTCAAAAGCAGCTCTCTTAGCTACCCACAATTAGGCATTTTGTCAATAATCAAATAAGAATATTTGTAATATTCTTCAGTAATATTTCCAATTCATTGTAGGGGCTTTTAATTCCTTTCTCAGTTTTTTCTCCAACACTGGAGACATCTGGCACTTAGGGTTTGTTTCATCATGTCTGACAGTGCTTAGGACTTGGTAAACAATAAATTCATGAAAATCTTTTAAGATTAGAGAATGACATTTGTTTTGCTCTAGCGTGACACCGAAAGTCAATAGGACGTGTGCCCCTCCCATTCCCAAAAGCCTATGCCAACCTTTCAGGTATAAAACATGCCCCACACTCAAAAGGCTACAAAGTGTTTGTGTATTACACTGCTCAACACATATGGCTGCTTTCAAAACTGCATATGTACAGCAGTATTAAACTACCCCAGCATCTTCCGGGCTGAGAAATGCTATGTAAACATAAAAGGGCAAAACACTTGCAGAAATGCTTTTACCATTAATAAAAACTTCTCCCAATATGGAGCCCCCTCAGTACACACCACTGTTACCTACCTAGTAAATTGATTTGGACAGGCGAGTTGTGACAACTGCTTCCTGCTTTCGCTCCTTATGTATCCATAGACCACCCGACACTTTAGCTTTGGCAGCTGAAAAAAAAAAAAAGTTATATAGCAGACTGCCCAGACTTTGAATTAAGATTCCTTATGTAAGCATTTGGACAATATCTCTGAAAACATGGTAAGGAGATTAAGAATGCTCCCTCTCAGNACTTTAGCTTTGGCAGCTGAAAAAAAAAAAAAAGTTATATAGCAGACTGCCCAGACTTTGAATTAAGATTCCTTATGTAAGCATTTGGACAATATCTCTGAAAACATGGTAAGGAGATTAAGAATGCTCCCTCTCAGGACATATATAATCCAGTGCCCTTTTATACTTTTACATCAAAGAACACTTGACGTTAAATGCAATATGCTCTAGCAGTTTACTCGCTGTGCCACCTCCTTCAGCAAGAGGGGAACACTTGAGTTCTAGCCTTGCCACAAAAACAGCCTGACTCTCCTCAAATTACCTGTACTTCTGCCTACCTTACAATTACAGCTTTTATAAAAACGAACAGTATAAAGCTTTATTTTTCAAGAGGGCAGCAAACACACAGTAACAGAAGGCCACAGACAAACGCTGCCCTTCGCAAACACACTTTTCAGCCGTACCTTCGGACTCGGAAAGCTCACGAATGGCTTCGTGCACAGCACAAAGGCGGCTCTTGCCGGGAAACACGCTACAACACAGGGACGATGAGGGGAAGCTTAAGCAGCCTAACTCCTTCCATGTAACCTTTTAATCATCCCGGCCGTCACCTGATGCTGCTCCGGCTCCCCCCGGAGCACACGGCACCGCGGGGGGCTCGAGCAGGGCAGGGCTCCGGGGAAATCACGGCTCAGATGCTGGACCGAGCCCGGACCGCACCTGATCCCACCTGGAGCGCACCTGATCCCACCCGGAGCGCAGCTGGAGGGCCGGGCCTGCTCTGCCGCGGCGCGGGTTGCCCGGGAAAC